>PVJX010001081.1:33300-182907 GCA_004027295.1 Dolichotis patagonum | reverse complement strand
TTTCTCTGCTTATGTGGCAAATTACCTGTTACACCCTCAGTTCCTGGAGGGGCAGTGGCTCCCCCACAGGCTCCTGGCTTCCTCACAGGGTCCTAACTCCCCTCTGTGGGCTCCTGGCTCCCTAAGTTGTAAGGTGAATGCTGGGTGTGGCCACCCCAGAGCCTGTGGAATCTCAGGCAGGCCAGGCCTCTGTGCCTTTTCCCAGGCAGGTCTCCAGGAGGTTCCCTGTGAGTGAAGGGCCTACAGGTCCCAAAGAGTCAGGCCAGAATGTTGGTTTCTGAAAAGTTCCCGGTCCCAAACAGACCTGGCCAAGATGCCAGTCTCCACAATATTCCCAATCCAAACAGCCTGGGCCACTCTGCGGGTCCGAGAGTTTCGGGTCCCAAAGAGACAGGTGGAGATGCTGCTTTCTGGGAGACTTCCTGGGGGTGAAGGGCAGAGCTATGGGCCCAAACAGACCCAGCCCAGATGCCAATCTCCAGGCAGTTCCCCGTGGATGAAGGGCATGCTTACCAGTTCCAAAGAATCGCGCCGAGATGCAGGTCTGCGCAGACTTTCGATCCAAACAGCCCAGGCCACTCTAATATGTTATATTTTTATGACCTTGACACTATTTGTTTGCAAAGTAAGCAGAGTTAATGCTTCATACTTAGCATGGGACTTTTCATCTTCAAAGTACTCTTCAAATGAGCTAATTGAAAGGAAACTAGCAGGAGACTACAGAGTTAATGTAAAAGAGGGCTCTAAGCATAGACTTGGAAAGACAATGGGAAAAACTCCACTAGAAATATATTTATGAGAATAGATTGAACAGGTCTAGGGGAAAAAGGAAAAATCCTGGTGAAAGTTTAGCATTATAAAGGACTATGTACATGCGTGTATGTGTCTAGGTGTATTGGACACTGTGCATGTGTGTGTATATGAACATTTTCTTGTTTTTCCTTTAATCTGAATGCATGTGTTTAAATGTTTGAAAACATTGTTCCTGTGCCATTATCACTTTCTCACCTTCTGGCAACTTAGAGTCTCAATCGGATAAATGAAGCTTCATTTTAAGGTTATAGTCAGGCCCTTGAAGGACCTTCCAACATGACCTTCATAGAAAGTTGTTGCTGTATTTGGGTGACCAGTTGATATGGCTTTCACATCTGACTTTCTATCTTACTACTTTGACATTGTTAGCAATTCTGTTAGCATCGTTTATAGGTATTTTCCAGGTCTTGATGCAGGGAAATAACATATCTCTTAAGACCTGCAGATAATATGAAAACAGGTATCTTTACGGCTCTACTCTAGTTTCTAGCACAGAATTATGTTCAGGGAATACATTCAGTTAATGTCTTCAGAATAGATAAAGAAATCGTCTTGTTTACCTTCTACAACTCTTGAATGGTGAAAGTTAAAGGCCTCCCAAGTACATCTTTGCATGCTCATCTTTTTCTTTTTACCATTGTATTTTAGAAAATATAACCCATTTTTCATTCAGGTTTCTTTCTGTATAACATAATAATAGGGAATTATGAATAATGTCTATAGTTTGTTCAGATTCTCCATTGCCCTACAGATCTCTGACATTTAGATACTATTGTCCCTCATCATGCACCAAGGAAAAGACTTTTTATGGCCTCAGTATTTCTTTCAAACCAGAAAATAAAAATAACCAACCAATATTTACAAAGCCCAAGTGTGCTACTAACTCTGTACAAAATACTGATTTTGCATAGGTGTATGTTCTCTACTTCAAGCAATATCTCATTAACAAAATCTAGACTCTGAGTGCTTAGTGATAGTGAACAGTGGAGAAAGTCTCCTAGGCTATTACCTGAATTCTTATCTTCTGAATTTCACTTGATTCCTGGAGATCTGAAATGAGCTATTACTGATATCTCTATGTTACCCTTCTATATCATTCTAAGTAACATTCTGACCAAGTGTGATAATCTAATTCCTTATTATTTCACAAAAGCTGAGACAGGGTCAATAGGGAAGGGTCTGTGTCTTCTGGTTAAGTAAGTTAATACATTTATGTGTGTAGTATCAGAAAGACTTAAATAACTGCCAATTATTGGCATCCAGCTTTGGGTAGGTCACTTTATCCCTGGGTCCCACATTCTTTACCTAAAAGATATAAAACATCTAATATGTATATATATATATATACACACACACACACACACACACACACAATTTCCTGGGAATATTATGAACCTTTAGTTTGATAATTCAAGGAAAATTTAGCAAAGTCCTGTGCATGTAGTAAGTACTCAGTATATAACAGGTATTATTTTTGTTACATAATACATTAAGATATGGTATAAAAGAAAAACACAAAAAGCAATATGATTCAAAAAATTAGGTTACAAGCAAAAACTTACTTCCTGGGCTTACAGGCTTTGAACCACTCTACTCCTGGGCTAACTTTTGGTAAGAACAGCAGATATTTTACTTCCCAATGTCTCCCCTCTTATTATTATAGTAACAATTCAAGTAAGCTAATTTCTGAAAAGTATTTCAGAGCATGCTTTCAGACAGAATAAATAAAATCCAAAGAGATTCACCTGTTCCATCTACGCGGAGAGATTACAATGTTTAAGAGGTCAAGGTGACAAATAGCAAAGAGTTTTTTCTCTAAGTAGGGTGGAACTCATCCTCTGTTTTTGTGACTCTGTGAGCTCAGGAGCTGTACCTTGCTTACCTAGGCAGGTGCAGCTTTTGCTCTTTCTGACAGTCTGTCCCATGGGACAGCTTCTCATCTGTTGAATTCTTTGGCTGTGCTTTCTCCTGGCTCCTCTTTTCCCATAAAGCCTGAGTTAGTTGTCTGTGAGAAATTATTTTAAAAAACAATAATCTAGGTAGTTTTAAGCCACAAATTATTTAATACAATAATTAGATTCTTTCCTAATCTCAGAAGGCTGCAATTTTAAGGGGTTCTATGAAACACCTGTACTGCCTTTGCGGACTCCTCTAGAACAAGAGATTCTAGAACACAAATGCTAGATGAAACACAAGCAAGAGGGACTAATGTGGTTCCCAGGGTACCTACACTTCAGCTGCCTGATTGTTGCTTGGTGTCTCATTTTGTTTTAGAATCTGGGTTGCTCATTCTGTGCTTATTTGCTTGACTCTCTAAGTAGGTGCACTCTGGGCAAAGGAAAAACTATGATCCAATGCAGTAGCAGAAACACTGAGCCAGGAGTGGAGGCTTTAGATCTGGGGGGTACCCTCTTTCTTCGGAGTTTCAGTTTACGTAGACAGGCTTTAGTCTGCATGAAGAGGGACACAGGCTTGTTCAGCTGGACTAGGGAAGCAGAAAATGAGACAGAAAAGCAGTCTGGATACCAGATCCGATCCCCAGATCCCACCTATCTCTCAGAACCTCTCTGGCCTCTGTACTGAACAGAGTAAATTGGTACTTATGACCATACTCATGCCTCCTACTCTTTTCAATGTTTTCTTTAGGATGCAAAGTCGTAAATATAGAGTAGTGAGGTCTGTATAATTATACAAATGTGGTCTAATTATAGTTTGAAAATACTGGGAGAAGATACTAAAGACCAGAGTTACAATGCACTGACATGGTGATATCACATCTTAAATACACCATTATGAAGCAAAACAAAGCAAAACAATGCTAGCCCCCTTACAAATCATTATTGTGTAAAATTTCCAAAGCAGGTGAAATAATTTATAGTAACTATTAAATAATTGAAGATATTAAAATAAAAACTCAAGAGATAATTTAAAAATTGAATTCATATATACACACACAGGCATACACAACTACTTATATGCGTCTGTGTGTGTGCACACCCATACACATACACACGCAATTGACCTCATAATGCACATTTGTATTTTAAATGAAATTATTATAAATGAAGACAGAACACAACAATGAAATTCTCATCACCCAATTCTTAGGACTTACAAAGTAAAAAGTTGTAAGCAGTTCTCACACAACAAAAATTACTTCCTTGACAAAATAAGGTCTTTTGTGAAAGGAGTTTTTCAGCAAACAGATTTCAACAATTGACACCCCAGGAGCACCGTTCGTGAAAAATATTTTTTTTTGCTTTGATTTGATGAAGCAGGAAGTGGAAATCGATAGGCTATTGCCAAATGCATTCTCTGTGGATGCCCCTTTGCTCCTGTGCCATAGAAGATAAGAGATAGGAGGAGCTCAGAACACAATATATGGATTTAAAAAAGAAATAGCACAGCGCAGGAAGCTACAGAACACTTTTAACTCCAGATATGCTTTTAGCACCCTGTTGTATATTTGCTGTGTAGCGGAACAGACTGATTGCCAGCCCAAAGGTGGGTTGGGAGTTTATACGATGCCCCAGAACTTCAGGGAGAACCTTCCTCACCAGAGCCTGCATCTCTACTGCTCAGCAATGCTGGTTTCCATGACAACCTGGCCAATGTCTAGTTCAGTTTTGCAAATACTTTCCAAAGCCCATTAGGCCTAAAATCTTCTCTTTAGACTCTCAAATCTGCCTTACTTCCTCCAACCTTCTTTTCTTTTTAATCTTGCTCATCCTGTGAGATGAGAAACAGAAGATTTTGTAGCAGCAAATATACCTAGCAGTCATACAAAAAACAAATGCTAGATGAAACACAAGCAAGAGGGACTAATGTGGTTCCCAGGGTACCTACACTTCAGCTGCCTGATTGTTGCTTGGTGTCTCATCTTGTTTTAGATTCTGGGTTGCTCATTCTGTGCTTATTTGCTTGACTCTCTAAGTAGGTGCACTCTGGGCAAAGGAAAAACTATGATCCAATGCAATAGCAGAAACACTGAGCCAGGAGTGGAGGCTTTAGATCTGTCCCTGAACTCTGGTTTCCGAGGCCACAAGTCACTGTAAAGGAGATATGGGAGAGAGGGTCTCTAGAGGTACCTCTTGCTTTGTCACTCCCTAATCTAGGTGGAATAGGACCCCCCAGCCTAGCCACCTTTGAGTAAGTCGGTGTTTCTCTGATAAAATATTCTTCCTGCTAATTGGTGATTAGATTAATTCAAATCCTCAGTGAAAGTGTGATAGAAAAATGGTCTATTAGTGCTGACAATGGACCCCACTTCATTTCTCACTCAGAGTAGGAATGAAACTTTTAGGAGAATCTCTAAGGATACAGTATTTATTGAACATCAAGTTCAAGCTCAAACACATGCTGGAATTCTCATTTAAATATTTCAAAATCATACACTATCTATGAACTAGATTGTCCATAAAAAAACCTTACAGACAGATTTCATTATCAATAGTTGGTTTAAAGTAAAAGTACAATTACGTTGATTCTCCTGCAGTTCTACTCACTCCTTGACAAGTCTGACTTTCTAATAATCATCTTTAGCTACTTATGCAATTGGACAGCAAAATACATTAAATGATATCTTTCCCTTTGGTCACTTAGAAACATGGTAGCATAGAGCTAGTCCAGAGGCTGAGGTCAGAGGATCACAAGTTTGAGATTTCTGACTACCTATTGTACTCTATTGTATGAAGGGAGACACTGAGAAACAGGCAAACCCTATGTGTGTTTCCTAAGATGTGCTACCTGTGAGCGCTTTCAGAAAGTTAGTTTAAGAAGGTTTGCACCAATCTCTTTTTCTAAATCTAGGCCTCTCACACCAGTTGGTAATTTGATTGGATGAAATTTTGAGTCCACTTCCATCTCAATGAACCATGTTTAGGTAACTCCTGAAAAAGTTATGTTTCATCAATAGAAATTTTCAGCCATTGAGAACAACTAAAGGGTAGTAGATATAGGAATAGTATGACCATTGGAATCTTGGTGATAAATAGATATCTTTTCATTTTGTTGCCTGAGAATTAGTGGGATTTTTTTGTATGCAAGACTAAGGATTTGTTTTAATGCTTCAATTTTTTTTTTTCACACTAGGTTCTAAGCACAGCGATTTGATAACATTTAATTCAGTTTCTGTCAGCCTTGGTTAACTCCTCCTCACCCCTTGACCTAAAAATGTAGTGCATACAGAGGTTTATTTCTAAGTAAAACAAAATCCTTAAAAAATGAGCTAAGCATTCTATAATGAATCGGTTTTCAAACAACTGAATCAATCCAAGACACAAGCTTTTCCATTCCAAATGTCCCTGAAGGACAGGAGGTGCTCAACATTCTGTCACCAACTTGCAGACCTTTAGCTTGGAAGGTACTTTCACAGGCTTGCTCAATGCCTTTGGAGAGAATTCAGAAAGAGGCTTATACATCAAAGTGCAGGAAATCCAACTTAAGCTTCAGAATAAACACCCAAATCTCTTATCTTCTCATATCGGTTACTTGCCATAATTCATGAAAAGTATCCTCTAATAATTAGGGGAGGGGCTGAGAAAATGAGGAGGATGGGAAACTATCGGATTTGCATATCTGATTAAAGACAAACAAATAAGAAAATTCCAAGAGTCTTAAAATATGAATTGGAGAGTGAAAGTAGGTAGAAGAATGAAAGGGTGCAAATCTGCATAAGCTGCTTATAATAAAAACATGTCTCCCAGTGAGAGCAATTTTCCAGAACGATTACTGTAACTTTGTTGATGGGCTCCAGTTACCACGCAGGAGAAATAGAGGCTGAACCCTTGTTATTACACCCTCATATTTGTTGTCAGAGTACCTGCCTCATGGTTTTGTAAATATTAAAGTTGGTTAAAATGTAGTAATTAGAATGGTAGCTGGTATATTGTAGGCATTATCTATGAATTTGCTTTTATTTATTTCTGATAATAATGAGTAACATTTAATGATCTATTAATATAGGCTTTCTCAGCCTTGAGATTTTAGGATAACTCTTTGTTTTGAAGGGATATCATGTGCATAGTAAGACAGCAGCATGCCTAACCTATACCCATTAATTAAAAGTAGCCTTTATTCTAGCTTGTCTGAAAACAAAAAATATCTCTAGACATTACTAAATGTCCTTTGTGAGGGTAAAGTCACTGTCAATTGAGAAACGCTGCCTATAATATAAAATAGGTCTTATTCCAAGTTCTTTTGCCTATGCTATTTATTTGGTAGGTTCTATTTTAATCCTTATTTTATAGATGCAGTAACTGAGGTAGGGAAAGCTTAGGTAATTTGCCAGTCACACAAGTAAAAGTGGTAGATTCCTCAGGATTCACACTGACATGTTCCGATATTGTGTGCTATATTCAAATATGTGTGAGCTCCTGGAATAGAAAGAAACAATAGTTGTTTGTTATTATTTCCTAGGTAGTTTCTTAGATTAATACTGGGGTAATGGTGTAGCAGTAGTTTAAAGTGGAAAATAGGAAATAGTTTGTGCTGTACCTTTTGGTAGTAAAAGAGTCAGCTAAAATACTTCACAAATAAAACTATGACATGCATATGTTACAGTTTCTCAAGTTTTCTGTTTATCTCATTAGTAAAAATAATATCATCCTTTTTAATAGCTAAATCTTGGAAACAACCAAGTTGCCCATCAACCGCAGAGTGGATGAAAAAGATGTGGTATTTTTATACAATGGAATGTTACTCAGCTATAAAAAAGGATGATCTTGAGGCCTTCATATAGAAATGGAGACAACTTGAGACTATCTTCATTAGTGAAATAAATAAGAATCATATTTATAAATATCACATTGTGTCTCTAGTGTAAAAAGTAATAAGAACTGTAGGAGTAATAAAACCCAAAATATGTAATTGCTACTGTAAAAAAGAGAGGAAAAGAAAGTGCTCTAAAGGATATAACTACATGTATGTTTAAGTGTGTAAGCTAGATGACCATATTACTAAGTTTTTGTTAGATCGTTGAGCCAAACTGTTTGCAATATCACTGTTTGACTGTCAACATAGTATTCTTTAATTTTGTAACTTGAACAACTATTTCCAAGATGACAGTATATAATTTACCAAGTAGTGATTTCTTAGTTTTTTTTTTTCCTTTTCTTTTTTTCCTTTGGAATTTTGTATTGTTACTACCCTTTGTTCTTTTTTTTTCCTCTTTAAATAAATTTTAAAAAATAATATCATACTTCCAAAATTAAACTAACACTTACTGAATATCTAAAGGTCTGAGACAATGTTTTATAAATACAGTAGTACCTTGATTGACAAATGTAATTTATTCTAAGTTTTTGGAAAAAGTCACATTCATGTTCACATGATGATGGCCACAGTTGTGTTTGTTGCTCAATGCAGAGTTTGTAAACAAAAACAAAATTTTGCCAAATGCTTCTATTTGTGAACCAAATTGCAAATAAAGCTTTTAATAAACCACTTCGCCACTGTATTTTTTAAAAATAAGGACAACTGATTGTTATAAACTCTATTGAATTAGTTTAACACCCGTCTCTGAAAAATCTTTCACTTACTCTAACTCTTTGTCTTTAACAATGAGACCTACATGGTAGTATCATGTGATCCTGATTCCTGGGAACATCTGCTCCAAGACAGAGCAATGAGGTTAAAACCTGGGTATTTAAATTTTAGGACACCAAGGAACCTGTGGGGATGGAGACAGGAGATAGAAACCTTTCAGAGTTGGTAAGATTTCTATTACTTTCTACAGCGTAGTGGTAGACCATCTGCAGCCCTGCAAACCAAAGCTGACGTACGGGGAAGAGCTTACGTTACAGAGTCCTGGAAATTTCTAAACCCTGGGATTTATTTATCTCTGGGGGTGAAATGTACTCCTGAGTTTCAGATCTCTGGATTTGTCCACCTGTCCTGTGATATTCTGTGTCAATGAAGTCCCTTTGGATTGGTAGCCAAATGTCTGTTGTCCTTTCCAAACAAGAGAGTTCTGATTAATATTACACCCATTATCTAGAAGCTTATAGGGCTCAGGAGGTATTTTGCAAATTATGGAGGGATTTGCATGCCTCCCATACAAAAAGGACCCATAGAATCCTTTCACATAGATTTGATAACTCTGGAAGCATTATGAATGTCTGAAATAATAGACTGGGTGCTCAGAGATTTGGAGATACAGATGTTCAAGGAAAAGAAGTGGAGTCACATCCTATAGACAAGATCAACAAGATCTGAGATAAATTGGAGAAAGTCAGAAGATGCTGAATAAGATTCTAAATAAGAATCTTGACTCCCAGATATAAGAATCAAGTAGTCAATGTTAATAACTCTGTTCTTTGAGGAACACTGATTATATAGTAGTCAGCAAGCTCTAGTATGGCTAAAAGTAAGTTGGAAGATTTTATAATCCTTGGGTAGATAATCACAGTGGAGATGAGCTATATATACATTTATTCATTTAACAATATTAATAGTGTACCACATACCGACACTTTCCTAGAAGTTTGGATATATCAGAGGACCAAAAGACCAAACTTTTGTTGCTGTGACATTGCATTATGACAGGAAGAAGACTAGACAATCAGGGTATGAGGATTTAAAAGTATTAGGGAAAGATGTCAGGCAAAATTTGCAATTTTAAATGAGGTAGGTCCCTCTAAAAGATAACATTTGTCTGTCTCAGAGTTTCATTTTTAAAAAAGGCCTATGTAGATACCAAGAAATCTCTATTTCAGCATAGTAGTTAACAATTTCCTCATAATTTCATCCTTCTCAAGCAGCCGTAAGGGCCATTTTTATAGCTCGTAAGGAGAAGAGGCATGATGGGTAGAGGTGGGACCCATCAGCTGATCTTGCGCTCTTTTTCCTTTGTCCTGGCAGCCTTTTCCACCTTCTGCGTGTGAATGCCTACTATTTTCATACGTGCTGCAGAGACTGGTCATTATCATTTATCTTAGTACAAGAGACACCTCTCAGATTTAAAACCAGTAGTTACAAATAATCAGAAGCACACTGATTTCACATAACCAGGAAAAAGGTAGAAATCATCAAAGAAAACCTGGAACCCAGGTTGTCTAACATCTTGTTTTCACATATCCAAAATGCAGACAGGAGTACATATAATGCAATAGACCAGTACTGCACAACATTTTGCTGCAATGGGAGTGTTCTCTATCTGTGCTCTCCAGTGCAGTAGCCACCATTCACAGTTGGCTAGAAGCATTTTAACACACAGCTAAGCCGCCTTGGATCTATATTTTAATTTAAATTTATTTTACCTAACATTTCAACAATCATTTGTACCTAGTGGTGGCTGCACTGCTGAGTGGAGCCCATAGTCTTGATTTTTATGTGAGGAGTCCAGGATATTTTTCTAGTTCTAATTGAAATGACTCTAAAATCATCTACTATTCATTTTAAGATGAAAACTTCTGGGAACAGAATTATACTTTTAAGAAGTTAGAAGTATCTTTGAGCACAAATGACCCTACAATTATGTTTCTGAACTGACTGCTAAGAAAGAATGGGATCAATTTTGTGTCCCCCAATGTATATAGCTGCTTTAAAAAAAAAAAGTATTTGCAGTTTTGCTACCAGTAAAATCGCACCACTGTAGAGCCCAGTCAAGAAATAAGAAAGTCTTAGTCCCACTGCTAGTGAGGCTAAGTGCATCCCTTCTAGAAGTTTCTATGTGGAAAGTCACCATGTGTGAAGAGTTTATGTGAATCGTTCAAAAGCAGGGTCTGTCTTTCCTGTTAAGTTGCAGCAGCCATCTACTCTTGCCTAAAAAAATTCCTCTGCCTCCTTTTTTCCCTCTTCTCTTCCCCTAGGAGAGATAATTGGACTGTGTGATTTCTATTAAATGTAATGTACCACATGCAGATGAAACACAATAGCAAAATGCATTAAGACAGAATCTGTTGGAAAAAAATAGTCTGGATGTTTTTTCATTTGTTAAAATTAGCTACAAAATTATTTGTGTTTTTGCACAATTAAATGCAAACATTTCATTTACTCTTCTTAAAGGTTATTTGCATTTCATAGTCCTGTGAATAAATGATCTTTTTAAAGAGAAACGTAATTATTTTGCTTTTATGTTGTCATATCTATATATGAAAAATATATGCACATTTTTACACACACACTAAAAGACCACATAGTGGTGCTCTAAACCTGCAAAAATCACACAGAAGAGCTCTGCAGTTGTTAGATGAAAATGCAGTGAGCCTGATTGCAGTTAAAATTTTCTCTAAAATGGACTGCTGATAAGTTTCCTTTAAAAATATGTCTTCTAGCATTCATCATTTTGCAAGATAGATCTTCTGTACATACTCACAAGTGATGAGTTGAACAAATAGCACTAAAATAAAAAGCCATTTGAAGAAGAACTGCCCCATCCATAAGCCTGAAACGACCATGTCTCTTTCTTTCTGTAACTATCATATTATAAGGTTTTAATTAAGTTTATGCTACAGCTCAGTGGTTAGGCTTAAGAATCACATGCTCTGAACAAAAGGCAAAATGAATTAAATAGTATCTATTTCAGGTTCCTTAGGTAATCAGTCTCCTTGTCCCATCCCTAACCCATTTTGGCTGGCAGTTGTACCTGGTGGCCTTCAAAACCATTCAGAATGGCAGTCTCTGATCATTTCAGTACCAACAGCGAGTATTAGGGGCTAAATAGTCTTCTTTATTCTTTGAAGACGCTTAGGTTTTACCAGTCAGAGAAAACATAAACTGAAATTAAAACATTGCATATATTGTAATAGTACAGTGTGATAGAAAACAATGTAGCTTTTTCAGTCAATGTGAAGTGTGTGGGAACTACCTTATGTTCCAAGCTGTCTTTTTATTTCCCCATGACTGGCTTTGGCTATTACTGCTACCTTCCCTTAGGGGACTGTGATTCATATATCATTTAATTTTGTTTATAATCATGGGAGTATATGACTGGGACTAGCCAGTAAGTACAAGTTTTTCTGGAGCTGCAGAGAATGTAAGGAATGGTAATTTGGTATGCATTGTACTTTGTATCTTGGAAAAGGTTTTGTCTCATATTTTGGATAGTTATAAATCAAATGATCCACGTATTACTTGTGCTTTGTCAAATAAATACAAAACCATAATATAAATGATAAACATTTTGTGAATATGCAGGTCAGTGGGGTGGGCCTTTCGGGTGTGGGTGGACCTGTCTAATCTTACCTGGGCTCCTCCACGCAGCTGCAGTTAGAAGCGGGTTAGCTGGCCAAAGGCTCTTCTACAATGGGGAGATGACTTTCCCCCAGGTTGTCTCATATTTTCCGGAAGGGAGGACTCAGCTCATTCCCAGTATATTATCTGGGTGCCATAGAAGAGAGTGGAAGGATTCTATGCTCCTGGAAGTGTAGACCCAGAACTTGAAAGTTGTCACTTCTGCAACATTGTATTCTCTAGAACAGGATCCCCAAACCCCAGACCGTGGACCAACACTGGTTTTCGGCCTGTTAGGAAATGAGCCACACAGCAGAAGATGAGAAGAGGTGAGTGGGCCGAGCCGCCTTCATGTTTACGGTCACTCCCACGCTGTGCATTGCGCCCTGACCTCCACCTCCTGTCATATCCCGGAGGCTTCAGCTTCCCACGGGAGTGAGAATCCTGCCGTAAACTGCTTGTGTGAGGCACGGAAGTCGTGCACTCCTTTAAATCACTGATGTCTGTGACTTTTGCAAGACCAATTAAATGTGAATCCTCAGTGAGTTACATGCAAGCATCAGGACTTTTTTAAAAAAAAATTCCTAATGTCTCCAATGTGTAGCTCAGACTGAGAACCACACTCTGAGTGAGTGATCCAAAATTATGAGAATCTAATTCCCAAACCAAAATCTTTTTTTTCCACAAAAATGATCGTTGGTGTAAAAATGTTTGGGGACTGCTGCTCTCAAATAACACAGGCCAGTCCAAATTCAAGGACTGGGAAATAGACTTTACTGACTGACAGAGGGAGAATCGGAGCCACATTTTGCAATAATCTACTATAATCCGTGTGTTTTTCACAAGGTCATAGAGAACACTGGGTTCCAAAACCAAAATTGGTACTGCAGGGAATTAAATGTAATAGACAGAATTTCTTCCTAATGCCCTTAAATTAGTAGTCAGAAGAGACAATGCAAAAAAGACAGGAGCATGAGAGAAAAACAAATTTATTAATGAATGTAGTACACATGAAGCAGGAGAAATTGCCATGAACAGTAATTCAGACCAGTGGCTTAGATCTCTGGTTCCAATCACATGTTCATGGAGATGTGACAAGACAAGGGCTGGACATTGAGTTGCCATGGGAAGCTTGGGAGGAAGGCAGACAAATGGCAAGTACAAGTTCACTAGTAAACTTGCTAATTTAAGTTCCTTCAGCGGCATCTCTAGCCATATCAACGTTGATGGAGGTCTAAAGCTGTCTTCAGTGGTAAACTTCCTATGAAGGGGAGAGGGATAAATTTTATCTTTGTAAATCTATGCCCTGCTTTTAGGCAAGCAAAAGGAAGGCAGAGGGCTTTGTTCATCTGATTTGTCTTAACTGTCTTCCACTCAACAGTGCTTGGCATTATGGGGAGACATCTTCTGGACCCTCATCATACCAAGTTTGTGCAAGGTGAAAGTATGGGATTTAAACCTTGCCCAGTACTATCACAGCATGTGGGACACTTACACAAGAACAATGTTTACTTTGAAGTTAAGTCTCAGTAAAACGTGATCTGTGTATTAGGATGGTAACCTTGATTACTAAACTAGTACAATGTTTGTTTGTATCTGCACTGTATTTTATCATATCTCTAGGTACTCTCAAAGTTTTAGTGAAACCAAAGTATTATATATTGAAGATAAGTATTACATGATTGATTAAAATTGTATACTCATAATAACGGCTGTGTGACTTGTCATGGCCATTCCAGAAATAGGAAACTACTTAGCTAGGATATTTACAATGAGAAACTTCTGGAAGAAATTGCAAGAATCTTATTGTTTCAAGTTTTATGCAACATAGTATCAGATTCCCATAATAATCTTTATACGCTGACACTTTATTCCATCGCAATATGGTAAATTGAGCAATGATTACAAAGAACGAGTTTAATCTGTGTGGTGGGTGTTAGTCTTGTTTGTCCGTGGATAGAGTTTACTATTATGTTCATTTCCCTTCTGTTCTCAACATAAAACTGCTGAAACTGTAACACAGTGGCAAAACCACAATGGACAGTCATGGCCCATCAAGTCTTTGTTCCTGTTCTTAATTAGAAGTCTTTATATGTGGGTTGCTAGAGGTTAACAGGTACATATGTTGGCATCTCTCTCTCTCTCTCTCTCTCTCTCTCTCTGCTATAATTGTTGGGTGTATAGAATAGAGATTAAATAGATTTCCCTTTGGATGTTGGTTTTCAAATTTGGTAGCTTCTTAGATCATCCAAGGATCATTAAAAATACTGATGTCTGTGGCTTATGCCAAACCAATTAAATCTGTGAATCTCCAGTGAGGTGGGCACAAGCATTGGTATTTAAAAACTTTTCCTCAGTGGTTCTAATGTGTAGCTAAGATTGAGAACCACACTCTAGGTGAATCACCCCAGGGTATCAAATTAATTTGATGCAGGATTCAATCCCACTAATGCATCCATGGCCTTTTTCTTTTTTTTATTTAGTTTGCGTGCATACTGCTGCTTGAATGTCTATATTAAAAGTTCAAAATCAAATCAGTTTTTTTTCTCTACAGACAACTGTGCCTTTTTCTGTTCATCCAGATGCTTAGGTCTTTGGAGACAGATATCTGATGCATCCTGTATTTCCAATAACTTATAAATTCTTACTTTAGGGAGTATTCAGGAAGATTTATTCTCTGAACACTTCCTTTCAGAAGCTTAAGCGCCATCTTAAGTTAGGATTTGTAGGTTTGTAGGCCCAGTTTAACAGGCAGAAGGTGGCGCACTCCTAAAGATACTCAAAGGGAAACAAAATCCACCAATAATAACCTAAGAGAAAAATTTTAAAAAGACCAGGAACCTAGAGGAAAATTTTTCTCTATTTTAAAAAGCTTTCTTTAAAAATTTCTTTCTGATTCAGTCCACATGGGAAGGAAGAACAAGGCAATGTGTGAGAGAGGGCTTTACTGTCATGGTACAATATTACGAGACAGGAAACCATGCCTAACCGCAGAAGTTCCTAAGGGTGAAACCACAGCCAGACTGGCAGCACATGGGTCCTTCTGATTCCCAAGCCAATGGGCAGAAACTAACGTTCATTGAGCAGGCCATGTGTGAGGGAGGCAGGCTCATTGTCTAATAGGCTTCCCAGTACCTGGACAAATGCATTGTCTTAGTATTTCTGCCCTTCCCAAGCACTGGCTCTTTCTAGGCTGTTTAGGACATTGTTGTTTACCAAGGAAAGAGAAGTTAACTGAATAGCATCATGTCCTTAGGAAGGGGCATGTGGCAGCACTTTTTGATACATCATCTTAGTTAACTATTACAGCAGTCCTTCTGGAGACATAGAAATGAATAATGCAGGAAGTGAAATAAATTTCTGAAGTCAATTATTAACTCCTTCTTCTGGTAAATACATTAGGTGCTTGAACCTATACTATTTAAAATCATTCAGAATATATCAGCATCTCATTTGGAAATCTGACTCCATTTTAAGTCAGAGGAAATGTTGGCTGATGTGCAGCTTATTTTATGGGTTTGGGGGCAATAAATACGGTATAGGGCAGGGATCCCCAACTATTCTGAGCTTTCAGTGGTATGAACAGCCCATTGTGGCATGAGTACTGTGGTTTGCCAACTCTACTACATGGTTTACATCATGCACATATGCAAACATATGTATGCAAACAGACTGACAGGCAGACAGGCAAACAGACAGACAGACAGACACACACACACACACATAGTTTGAAACCTTGTCATTATATTTGTTTTCTCCTACAATATGATGGATTTTTCTATAGGTGAATTCTATTCTTCCTACTGTTTTTGACTTTCAGAACTTGGCAGTTTGAAAGAAGTTGCTTTAGTTACCTGATATAAAACTTCAAAGTCCATTACTAGGCTTTTGAACACTGGAAACATTTAGGTAATTAATTTGGTTTGATATTCTTTCTCTCTTTCTTACTTTTTTATTTTCAGTAGAAACAGGTGCCTAGGGAACCTTGCTCTATTTTTCCCCATAGTTCCAGTACACTAAGGAATTCCTCTCAGTGAATCATACTTTTTCTCAGTCCTACGGAAGTCTCTTCTGTTTGGATCTCCCTGTGGTGTCATTTGGCCAACTTGGATGAGCCACCCTGCGAAGCTGAACTTCCTAGAATGTGATTTGAGCAGTGAGCTGTCATCACTTTGAAATTTCGATGTGTTTGCAAAATAGCAAACATGTATTTTGGGAGCCAATTTTTGAAAGGTCAGTGCTTTGCATTTTCAAAATATGTACTAGAATTTTGTTTCTAAACTCTTGTTCTGGCACATTTCCTTATTTGTAAGGGTAAACAAAAAATGTAACCCTATCTATCTCTCTAAATATATCTATATATCTATATATATAATCAATATGTTATCAAAAATTTATCATATATATACCAAGATATTTGTGTGCTGTCTATGCCAGAATATTTCCAAAATGCAGCATTGAAACTTTTTTGAAGAAAAAAAATTAATCTAAATTGTGTAATAGCCAACTTTTATAGTCAGTTAATATACCAGTGAGAAATCATCGGTACATACAACTTGGTGGAGCAGAAAACAGGCTTATTCTCCATGAACAGCTGTTGGTTTGGCTGCATATCATGCCAAATTTGGATCTCTTTAATGATCAGAATGTAGCTTCCCTACTGTACTGTGTGCTACTTTAACTATGCTAAACTCATCTACTGAAGAAAATGATTTCATCAACGTGCATCATTTGGCACAACAGAAATGTAGCTACTGTATTAGAACATTTTCTTATAATCAACTTGCCTCGACATTTACTTTCAACAAATGTCTAGCTTTACCTTGGCATTTATCTTGCAACAGGGAACTATTATCTTATGACAGTGTTCCAGTCCAGTGACATTATCTCTCATATGTATAGTTTAAAAAATATGTGCACTAATGAGGAGCATATTAAGAAGAGACAAAAATATAAATGAAATAGCTAGGTAAATGAAATATCTAGGTAAATGATATCATCAAGATTAATATCCAACAAGTGAAAACAATGTAAAATATGAGATCTGTCTTGAAATTTACATTCAGAAATTTACCTATATGACTTTCTTATTTCAGTCCAATTTATTTTTACATTTCTTTATGTCTTTCTCTTCATTAACAATAGTGAAAACTGTGCAAATTTTAATAAAAATCCTCAAATACTTAAGAATGAGATCCAGAGAATTTGTACTAGATGTGTTAATGTAAGGAAATGTAAGCACATGTAACTATTTTGGGGGAACTATTTTGCGGGAAAAGTCTAAAAGTGTAAAAGTTGACTTGTTTCAGTGAGCAAATATGTACTAGCTTGGAAGGGCAGTCAGCTAGAAGGCCTCTACCCTTTCCTCATGCACTCAGAAGCCTAGAGACTGTTGTTGATAGTGTGATTGTTGTGTTCTAATTTTGTTTCAGTTTTGTCTTTAAAAGGATTCTATTTGATTATATTTCCATCTTGGATACATTTCCTTTAGCACAAAAATAGGACAAGCACAGTCAATATGTGATATTCCCCCCAAAACGATCCATTTTAGAAGAATAATGTGGCAGATTCTAAAGAGATGTGGATTATAATCCATATTCTACCACTGATAGTTGATTTCGAAACTTTCATAAAAGGAATTCAAATCTTTGAGTTTCATTTTCTTTATCTATAAAATAGAGGTGCCTAGTTTACTTGATATAGTAAAGTCTTTCAATGTTATCAGTCTTTGAGTATATAGTATGCTTCCAAAGGACATTAAAATATCAAATTATAATGAGCCAACAACAGAGACATTCTGATAAAGTTAACTGTTGTGCTAGTGAAATTCCCTGTGTATCTCTATATGTGAATTGGTATATGCAGACAGGTAGCTCTGCTGTTGTGATCAGACCAAAGTACAGTTACCAAATCAGGGTTTCATTTTCCCTTTGTGATTGGTTCCCTATAACTGCATCACAGCCTAGTTTTGTTCTGAGGGTTATTTCCCATGTTTAAGTGGCTAAGTTGTTGTTTCCAAGTTTTTTGTGAATTTTAGAGCTGGATATGTCCCCTCCTAAACAGTTTTGACTCATTTTTATAAATTAATGTCACTGCATCAATGAGGAATAGAATGAAACTCAGGGTTTTGAAACCTCATTTTTCTGTAGATGCTTAGTCATTGCTGTTGGATGAGATGATCTGCCAAATTGAAATAACAGTGCAGGTAATGTTGATGGTCTATGATATGATTTATATCATTCAAGATATCAGAACATAACAAAATAAAAAACAGTGTGCTGAGTTAAGCCACATTTTTCACACATATTCCTTTTAGAGGATTATACTGTGCATCTTGGGTTTCTTTGATTAGATAGGAGCCATATACCAGGCGATGCAATTATGACTCATTAACACAAACTTTGAAAGACATGCTATTGGAGACAGTGAAATTAAAGTAAGTATCTGTTATACTTCCTTAGATGGAGAACCATTACTGAAGGGATTTACTGTTTTGGAATTTTTTTAAAAAAAAGATGAATAAGAAACAACTAACTCTCATTTTATTAATGCAAAATAATATAGCACTTTATGTTCCTATATCTGGCACATATAATTCCATGGTGTTTATGTAACTAAACATATTTATTGAACTATATGCCTCAGTAGTCTCACAATTTGTCCAAGGTGCAAAAACAATTAGAATAAATTAATGATAAATTGAAACTACAGTAGGTCCTGATTATAAAAGAAGACTTAATTTACTCTGAGTTCAAATTCCCTTCTATTTGCTTTGCAGTCATCAACAGAACAATTCTGGAAAATAATTCTGTGGCTAATGACATTGGGGGAGACTTGAGGTGCATCACCTAATAGCCTAATTAGCTCATATCACTGACAGAAGCCACATTTAGATCCTATGGCCTTCAGTGCTTTACTAACTGTAAAACCAGTCACAGTTTCCCACAAACCTCCAAACCCTTTTAAATATGATTTGGTTCATTATCTCAGATAACTCATTAAAATAATCAAATAAAGAATTATGCTTTTGAGAAATGTTATTACTTTCAAAGAAAGAAAGTAGCTGTTGAGTTTACCCACTAAGTGCTCTGTGATATGGTATATCATGGGGACATCCCAGGCCATCAAGAGGACAGCATAGGCAACTACTGGAAAACAGTTCAGTTCTGTTTGACTCCACTTATACTCCAGCTTCTAGTGGTTTTCCAAACTGTAGAAGATAAAAATATATATAAATTCTAGAAGATACTGGTATAGCTAACTTGCTGTTAGGAGGTGGGGGCTTGGTTGAGGTAGGTCACTGAGGCATGACGTGGAAGGATGTATCTCCCTTCTTTGTTCCTTGTTTCTTTCTGTTTCCTAGTCCCCCTGACTGAAATAGCTTTCCTTCACCCAAGACTCTTGCAGCCTGCCAACCAATGTCTGAAACTTTTAAAAGGTTTAGCCAATATAAACCTTCCTTCCTTTAAGTTGCAGTTATTGGGTATTTTGTCCCAGTGAGGGTAAAGTGGCTAAGATATAGTGAATAAGTCAATAATAGACATAAATAATTATGTGGAAGGATAGGTTTGGAACTAACAATGCATAAATCAATGAATGTAACTGTATATCCATAACACTTTATTTACAAAAATGTTGGCAGTCTACTCCACTTGATGGATTAGACTCTAGTTGGACAACTCCTTTGGAGACCTGAAATATTAATCAATGGGAAATAAAATATTTTGGTCTATATTGATAAATATTCTAAATATCACATGAAAATATTTTAAGTCATTGATAGAGAGATGTTAAAATTTTTTGAATAATAAGATAAAAATCATACTAATCCTTAGTATCTATCAGATATTATGGTGTGTACATTCTATGTGCAGAATTTAAGACAAGGAGATTTTTGTGAGTTAACATCTTTCTAAGTACCTCATATCATATATCATATATCATATATATCAGCCTTATATGCTGAAAGTAAGGAATATCTCCTAATCTACTTACAGAATCTTCATAGTTCATTAATATAAAATGTATCAGTTAAATGAGTATTTATGATATTTCTATTATGTGCCAGATACTGTGGTGCATACTATAGACAGATATGAACAAAGGCTTGGTCATGCTTCTGTAGAACTCATGGTTTAGCAGAGCATAAAATTATGTGAATAAGTAATGATGGCATTAAGTGGCATATAGCAGAACATGCAAATTAGAATTATATTAATGATAAGGAATGATTCTATTTAAGCAGCTCAAGTAAAACATTATGAAATATTCTTTAAAATAGGTATTGGAGAACATATAAGCCTATGTCTGCAGATAACAATAGGAGTATTCCAGGCAGTATACAAAAACAAGGTATCAAGGTAGATTAAGGGTGACTACTACTTTAGTGTATCAGTCTGAATTTCATGTAAAAAACTTAAAATAGGCATACAGTTTTTGTCATGGTTTATGCCAGTGGCCCTCAAGCCTCATGTAATTATGGACTCGACCAAATCTAGCAGTTTGTGATTAGTTTGGTGTCTATTGCTCAGACTGGTGGTGTGAGTGTTACACCCACCTAGGGGTGGAGCCAGGATATGTTGTAATGGCAGGAAGGAGGTGTGTGTGTTTTTCTCTCTTGCCAGTTCCGGCCTTGCTGTTTGCAGCTGGCCATGAATGGCCCCTGCCATGCCACGCTGCCTTGGAGCCGAAAGAGTATGGACTGAAGCCTCCAAGAACTCTAAGAAATAAACCTGTCCCTTCCCTAACTTTTGGGTGTCCGGTATCTTGTCTCAGCGACCAGTAAAAAGCAATTAAGACAGTTGTTAACTACATAAATGAAAGGAATAATAAGAGAGTAATGTATTACACAGGCAATAATTGTAGGAAACAGGGCTAGGAAAACAACAGGGAGAAACTGGGATTACTAAAGTGTAAATTATGCAAAATAGCTGTGTGGGACTGGTACTTATACATCTTAGGAGAAGGGTGGGTTGGCTGGTACTGGTATCGCTGGGGGACATTTGAAACCTTTTTATGAGCGGTAGAAAAAATGGCAAATAAATACATGAAAAAATGTTCAGCATCATTGGTCATTAGAGAAATGCAAATTAAAACCACACTGAAATTCCATCTCACTCCAGAAAGAATGGCCAGGATAAAGAAAACTAGCAACAATAAAAGCTAGGGAGGCTGCGGGAAAAAGGAACTCTTCTGCACTGTTGGTGGGAGTGTGGACTGGTACAACCACTTTGAAGGTCAGTCTGGAGGTTCCTCAAAATGCTGGGATTGGAAGTCGCATTTGACCCAGCTACTCCACTTCTGGGCATATTCCCAGAAGAAATGAAAACATCATACCACAATGATATATGTGCACCCATGTTTATAGCAGCACAATTTGTAATAGCCAGATCTTGGAAAGAACCTAAATGCTCATCAACTGAGGAATGGATGAAAAAGATGTGGTGTTTTTATACAATGGAGTACTACTCAGCTATAAGGAATGATCACATTCATATATTTGTAAGTAAGTGGATGCAACTTGAGACCATACTCATAAGTGAAATAAATCAAACTCACATGAGTAAATACCATATTGTCTCCCTAGTATAAGAAATGTTAAGAGTACATAAGATACAAAATCCTCAACAAATACAGTGAAAGGATAAGAATCTTCTCAAAGGGAAAAAATATTATCTCTGGGAAAAGAAGGAAAAAGAAAAAGGAAGGGAAGAGAAAAATATCTAAATTTGTATAAACACACTTAAGATAGCTAAAATGATTGTGCTACAAATTTTATAAGTTTGTAGATCAAAGAAGTTAATATTCATAGGATTGGAACAATTTTGCATGTTTGTGTCAAGTGACCTGAGGAACTCTTGAAGATCACTATGTAAAATATCAACCTTAGTTCTGTTCCTACCACCGTGTTTTTAAGGCCTATATTGTTATTGCTTTGGGCTCCTTGCTATTGTTATTTGTCTTTTTTTGTTTCTTATTTTTCTAGTAATCTGTTTTGTTTTGTTTTTTTCTCTAATGCGTAAAAGATAGGTATACATGTAGAAGCTTATACGTGCCTAGAATGTCTAAACAGTTTATGAGAATCGATTATATTATGTGTGATGAAATGAACAGCTACTTTGAAGAAAAACAGATATTACAGTATTCATTGCTGATTCCATATCACCATGCTGTGAAATCCAGTAATGCTTATATTCTTTGTTCAGAGTGGTTTTAGACTATTTTGTATTGTTGAATTTTGACATAATTGAAGATATGGACAGCTATTTTGAAGAGAACAAGAGACATTAAGGTAGCCATTGTTAACTTTAATATTGCCTGGTTTTGAAGGCCTATAATGCCTGCATTAGTGTGTTCTGATCAGTTTTATACTATTTTGTTTTGTATGAATTTGTTGTGTGTAAAGATATAGACAAACATTTAGAAGTAAACAAGAGACATTGTGGTAGCCACTATAGATCTCCTGTTGTCTTGCTTTGAAATCTGTGTCACTTTCATTGTTTTCTTCTGATCTGATTTGTTCTGTTTTGTTATGTTTAGTTTTAACCTTTTTAAAAATAAATAAAAAAGTGAAATTATAAACAGAATACAGCTGCTTTTATGAAAAGCAACTATAACTTGTGGGACAAAGAAGTCTTGCAAGAATTGATGCTCACAGAAATAGGAAGCAAACAGGAAATAAACGTGGAATACACAGGAAGCAAACAGAAAGGACTGCTTTCTGCTTCATCTCATCTTGCAACACCAATTACTGCTCCCCGTTGGCTGGGTTTAGCACTGATGTGCTATTTTCAGCTCCAGTTTCAGCTTTGAGAATATTGAAGGGTGTGTTTGGAACTGAGTGACAAATCCTTGCTCACCGGAACCTTTGGTATGTGTAACATACACTGTCTGAGTGGTAAAATTAAGAAGAGTGCAAATGAGCTTTTTGTTGCTGTAACAGAATACCTGAGGTCAATTTCAAAGGAAGAAAAGTTTATTGTGGATCACAGCTTTGGAGGTTCCCGTCCATGATCAGTTGACCTGTTGCTTTTGGCCTGTGTGAAGAGAGTATATCATGGTGAGCACATGTGGTGGAGAAAATCGCTTCCCTCATGGTGGCCAGGAAGTGAAAATGCGAAGGAGAGAGGGTTGGTGCCCCAGTGTCGCCTTGAAAGGCACACTCCAGACCCATCTTCTTTCTTCTAGGTCTCACTTCTTAAAGGTCCAATTTAAAGGTCCGGTAGTGCTGCTAACGAGTGACTAATCCTTTACTACATGGGCCTTTGTGGGACAGTTACCCAAAACAGGCAAGATGTGTGATCTGCTACCAGGTGATGGTTTAGACATTGTCCCATAGGCAATAGGAAGCCACCCAATAGTGAATGGGGGAATTAATATGTAGGGCCTTTCCTGGGTTTATTACACATTACATCCACAGTCTCGGCATATGCTTCCCTAGTGTTTCTGTTTCCATAGTGATTTGGTGATACTTCCAAGTATTTTGCATGTCCTTATACAGTTAGGGACTAATGAACAATGCCAGAGAGTGGCTTACTCATATACTTGGACTTGTAAGTTACTATAGGATTAAATTTGCTCTCATTGAGAGGATACCTACTGCTGACTCACTGATATACTTACTGAAAGTTTCTTCCCAATTCAACTCTTGTCCTTCTGTTTGGAAATCGAAGCTAGTTTTAGTTGAACAGTGTTTTAGAAATTGAGCTTATCATCTATGCACAGTTCTCAATACTAAGGTTGGGCTGTACTTTTTTCAGACTGGACAGATATAAGAACAAAGGTCCAAGGAAGTGAGCGGGCCACGACAGGGGACCTGAGCAGAACAGAGACGTAGGTGTGGTTCCTGAGCACCCAAAGGCTTTCGCCTTCCCTTATCTTCTGTAGAAAGGTGATGCTAAATTATGGAAGACTTAAAAAAGAGACTGAAAGACTGAAGACTGAAAATTGAGAGAGACCTGAAAAACTGTTCTGTGAAATTCAGTAGATAGGGATAGATCCTATTCTCACTCATTAACTCAACTTTTTAATACATTACAGATTTTGAATAACTTTAATGGGAACATTTGAATATGATAGGTTAGAAAAAGATTAAAACCAATAAGTAAATTTAAAAATTTTCATATAGAGATACTGATGGTCTTTGTTAGTCTCAAAAGTTTTACCTGTTCTTTTCTATGAAAAATCTTTTAAAATTATTATTAATACTGCCAAATAATTTTAAAAGAACTAAATAGTTCTGAAGGAAAAAAGATTTCTTCACTACAGAATATTTTTCTATGCCCAGTGTGTCATCATTTAATGGACTTGATATTAATAAATTATTGCAATAGAATCTATTAACAGTGGATTCCTATGTGACAAGAACAAATTTTCATTGAAAGTGAGAACATATATTATGATCAGAGACAGGGCACTTGAACTGAAGATCACTCTATTAAAATAAAAAATAATGGAAATGATATTTGAAAAGAAAAACATGTCAAGTAGAAGCATGCTATAAAGTATAGATTAATTTTAAAATATTTTTTCCATTAACTCTTCATCCTCCTGGAGATTTAACATTTCAGTAGTTCTAAAATATGTGCCATTGCGAGTTAGGCAATACAGTTTGGAAAGACCATATATAATCTGGCTTGTTGTAACCTAAAACTAACACTTAGCAACAAATGCATAGCAAGCCTCACAAACTCTAATTAAAATAGCGCAATATTAAGCTGCGGTATGAAGAAAGATGTCAGAGACACTATTATCCTCTGAAATCAAGCCAGAAAATGAGAAGCAGTGTAACCAGGGACTAGGAGACCTTTGATCAGTTGGCATTTCCTTGAGAGCCATGCCAGAGGCAGGGGCGACAATAAGGTAGACACTTCTATGGTGTTTCAGGTTACTTTGAGTGGCAGGATGAGACCCTTGTTACTTCAGGGCCCCACATCTCCTTGAGGACTTGATAAATGTTTCAGTGTGGATGTCCCTCTTTCTGAGGCCATTCCCTTGGGGCTACAGCTGAGCCACTGTAGGCCTTGGGCCTACAGCTGATAGGCAGCCAGTGTTAGTCATCTATGCCAGAAAGCAAGACTGGTTAGATGACTGCTGGGCTCACTGAATAATGAAAACATGGGTTGTCTTGTTCAAAAATAAGAATTTCAGGTTCACAGACAATTAAGTCAGGTGTGAAACCCTTCTAACTGTGGGGTCCTGTGCAACCTTTGGACTATGGGTCCATAAAACTAGCCTTTTGGGGGATGTAGTTAGGATTTGTACATTCATTTGATTATTTCACTCATTTTAGAAGGATTTATTACACATCTGACATTGCAATCTGTGTTAGGGATGCAGCATGGAACAATATTGTTTTCTTGCAACCATGTTGTGTATGTATTTGGAAGGCTTTAATGAAAAGGTTTTAGTATCTTTCTCTAAACACATCAAAGTTAAACTCATTGCAGAAATCTTAAGATTACTAGAAGCAATATGAGGTCAAATTTCTATGGATATATACATGCAGGTATATGTACATATATGTATATTATGTTTCCGCAGTACTCCTCTGCCATTCATCCACTGACCTGTCATTCTAGGAGCAAAATTAAAATCCCAAACCATACCTTGTTTCTTGGGGCCATCTCCACTTATTCACTCAGTCATTTTTTATCTGATTATATGTTCTCTTTTGTCATCACAAGTGCCTTTTACAAATAGAATGAGAAATCTATCACACTCATTTGGGTTTTAGTTTCTAGGTTCCTAGTAGTATTGGTATAATTGTTTAGTCTTTAGGAAATTTCTGAGCCATTGTGTCTTGGATGGGGCTGGCTACTAAATGGATCACTCAGCTAGTGAAATCACTTTTAAAATATTAAGCTTCGGTGACAATATAGACTTCTAAACAGGGTGACATTTGGAACCACAACACTCTCACTTACCAATGACCTTGTACCAAGGTCAGTCATAATTACTCTCACTTATATTCAAATACTCAGTCTTCAGTTCTGTTTGATAGTGCTAACTAAAGATCAGAGACAAAAATATGTTTCTCCAGATATCACAACTAACAGTTTCCAAAGTCACACATGTAAGTGGAACATCATTTTGAATTAGCTTACTGGAGAAAGTCTTCATGAACCAGGTGCTGCTGATGCTGAATGATGTTCCAGCATTCATGCTTTTTTGTCTGAGAACTGCTCTCCTCCCTTCCACCCAACTCATGGCCCTGAAACCACACTGGTAACAGCAGACTCCAGGTACTTTACCATGACCTCAGTTGTTTGAACTAAGTACATAAATCTGATCCACGTGGGCCCATTAGATTGTTTCTCTTGTGCATCTAAAATCTGCACCCAATTTAATTAGCCTTTGTTCTCCAGGAAGTAATGTAAACAAAGTTTAGGGATCTCTAGTTTGCTTTTGTGCATTTGGAAGCACTAGAGTAGGGATAGAGAAGGGAGGGAGAGACAGTCTTGTTAAGGCAGAAAAAAAGGAAGGGAGGAAAGTAAGAGACAAGCACACGTGCATGTACACAAAGGAGAGCGAGAAAGAGACACAAGAGACACACACTCTCATGGATGGTCCAGTAATCATAACTTTCACGGACACAGATCATTTGTGACTGTATTATCAGCTGTACATTCATTGAACAGCACAAAATTCGAGCCTGGAGACAAGAAGTTAGCCAAGATCCACATCCTCTGTGTCTCACAACCCATTATTCCTACTTACAATCTTTTCGATTCATTTTGCGTTAATAATGTAGCACTGGCTTTTTTTTCTTCTTTCCATATTTTTCTGTTCCTAGATAAACCTGCACAGCTGGTATTTATTTGGGTTTCTTTTTATAGCTTGAAAATATTTAGGCATGTTTACACAAGTGGAAATCTGGAGGCAGTATATATATATATGTGTGTGTGTGTGTGTGTGTGTGTGTGTGTGTTTCTTTTTGAAACTGATTTGTAATAAACACATGGATTTAATTTTTAAAGCATCAGCTGATTAATACACTATAGCTGTTTAAAATAACTCATTTTCCCTTTTCAGGCTTTTCTTTTTTCCAGTTGCAAGTCCTTGAAAATCAATGCTGTCATTTTAGAACTATTAGGAAAATATACTTAAGAAATAAAATGCCGAATATCTCTGCAAACTCTTTATTTCTATGGAAATAACTAAGTAAAATTTAATTCCTTTTTCAGGCACTAAGAGCTTAAAATGATACATATTAGCTTGACAAATGCAAAAGTGAATGCTTCTTATCAGAGGAAAGAATCATCTTGATTTGGCTCCATGATCAGAATGGCTCTGCATTGTGTCTGGGTGCAGTTCCTTCAAGACAAGGAATAGAGTTCTGTACAGAGCTCTTCATGGAAAGGCATATAAAGAACCAGTTACCTAGCTCCTTATCTAGTAGAATGTTGCTAGCATAGCTACTTTTGAGACTAGAAAGATGGATAGATGGAAAGATCTCAGAACAGTGGTGTGTAAAAATAGTATAAACCTTACTTTGGGCATTTCCATGTACCAATTGTGGTGGCTTCATATTTTATTCTGTCTTTGATAAGCATCTTGCTTGTTATGCATTGTTGGAAGTGTTCCACTCTGGGATATGGGACTGTTTTATACTAAACATACTGTAAATTAGAGGATCAAATGTTGATGAAAAAGCAGGAAAACCACCAACTACATAGAGAACAAATATAAGAGAAAATTGTAGAGGTCAAGCTGATATGTATTAAGATACCCTGAAATTGCTGACTATTCACAATGACTTGAGAGTCAAATGAACTATCTCTACATAGGGAACCAAAGCATACATGCAGATATACAGTATACCAAAGAGACAAGGAGAACAGAAATGTTAGACGTGATTTTGATTTGCAGATTCAAGACTCTCGAAGGAGGAGGTTCTGCCTAAACCCAAGCAGCTCTCTGGAACCATTGTTTCCCTTAAGTGAGGCTGTTGGATTTCGGGAGTTGACAATGCTCTTTGGATAAGCTTGAACACAATATACTAATGAGATATGGTTTTTTTGCTTCTACTTTGTATTTTGTTTTTGGACTCTACTTTTTTTTCTTTTAATAACTAGAGGTAGTATATTTTGGAATAAAAGAAATCTTATTAATTGTATGTCTTTTCTCAAAAGATGTAAAATATTTATTTAAAGTTTCTGGTGATTTTTCCTTCTTCTTTGTCTCTCTTGCTGTCTGTCTTTCTCTGTCTCTGTGTCTTTCTCTTTCTTTTCCTCCCTCCCTCTCTTCTTCCTTTCCTCTGTTTTTTTCCCTTCCTCCTTCCCTCAAGGAAGATTATTTTATCATGCTCAGAAAGAACTGCAAACATACATGAAACCATGGTTTATAAAGTCATATGTGAAGAAGGAAAGGAAACTACAGTGATTGGAAGAAGCTTAGTCTATTACCTTTCCATGTGTTCATGAGTAATTCAGTGAAGAACTACTAAATGCTGAGGAAGAACTAATCATTCTTTGGTGGCAACTCCATCATTTCCTATCTCCATAAACTCTGTGTGTACTTCTCCTTTTTCTCAAATTCTCATCTCCACCTGTAGGTATGTTTGTTTAACTTCCATTCATCTACAGACCCTTATTAATTGGTCCTTCCTCTGTGAAGTCTTACCTGAACTCTTCAGAATGTGGTAGTCACTCTCCTCTGGTACCAAGAAATGCTTACATCCAATGTGGTTCACATTATTAAGCATCTCAGGTACCGCTGCATTCCATGAGGGCTGGGTTTTCCTTGCTGTATTTGTGCCTGAAACTCACGTCACTGATGTTCAGTATATGTTTGTTCACTGAATGAACAAGTGCTGGTTAAATTACAGTTTGGTCATTTAATAGAAAGTATTGCTGCTATCAGAGATCACGTGAGAAATATTTCTAATACAATATTAAGTGACAATTGTAGGTGAGGAAACATTTGTATTGTGATCTCAAGTATGTTTATATATATATATATATATATATAGGCAGAAAAAGGTCTGGAACATTATAATTACACTAAAATATTGAAGTACTGATTTCTTTGTAGTGGCGTTGCAGATGATTTCATTTTTCAAATTCCTTTTAAACTGTTAAAAATGGCGCACTTACCATCCTATCTTTCCTAACAGAATGTCCCTTCTGTGGTCCTATTTGGTGGTAGCTTTTAATCTCCTTGTAGCTTTTTTTTTCTCGTAGGGCTGATAGCTATGTTAACTGATGTTACTGGCCTAGAAGTTGTAAAAATGAGTATCCATCCTGAATTCATTCTAGTTAACAAATGATTCTGAATATAAACATCAATTACCACAGGACATAATGATGCCCGTTCTTAAAATAAGACAGCAGAGGAGATGGGGGTGTCAAAGCATTTTCCAGATATTTAATGCTTCTTTGATACTTTCACTTTCAATTTTCCAAAGTGAAATTGTGGCAGTCTCAATTCTTCATTTTGTGCTGCTGTTATGACTGTTGTTTCTGTAAAATTTGTATTCTTGCCATTTCAGAGAAGGATTAATTCTCTCAAATCTCATTATTGTGCAATTGTTCCCTGGTGGTTTCTTTGTTTGCACATTGTAATTATGGATCACATTAATTGCTGATGAAACTATCATTTGTCCTTTTTATTTTTGTTTATATATCAAATACCCATCATAACTTCTCCTTCCTCTTTATAGTGAATCTGTTCCACTGCGGTACGACAATGCATTTATCTTTTGTATTGCTGTGTACAGGATTATAGCAATTTGTAAAGAATCCACATTATTATTTTGGAGCTGAGCTGAGTGTGGATTTCCGTGTAAATCTCCACAAAGCACTTATTGCCATAGTAGCACATTTTTTCCCCCAGAGATTGTACAATTCTGGGTTGTATTTGTTGCTTCCTTTGGCAACCAAATGTTGTATTATTGCAAACTGATGGCAGTAAAATTGACCTTTATTATGGCCTTTTTACTTGCTTAACTCAGAAGGATTTACAGCATTATATGTTGTTACCACATTGACCATTATTGGGCATTGTAAAAGAATGGCTGAATTTTACATATCCTTTTTATTTCCTAACAGTTTTGGCATTATTTACTAACTAGACTTTTCCATTTTAAGATTTTTCTGTTGGAAAATTCAAGCAGGGTTTTGTAAAACTATGGTTTCTTCCTATGTGAGATGCACATCTCGCTCTGTGCTGTCAAAATAATTAAATGCATGGTACGCATTTGAGTACTTAATGATGACAAAACTATTACATGTAGGATAATAGAAGTAACAAAATATTCTGAAAAAGACACCCCAAACTTCAAGATAATTTAAATTGCTTCTTCTGTAAATAATGAGACTTTAATGAGTCTCACATTACAAAGTCTTTCATTTCTAAGTCTAGTAAGCATTTATTTTCATCTTGTTTTTCCCCTCGATTTCTTAGGATAGTGTCTAAAGGAAATGGTTACATTTTCAGTGTGGGAGTGAAGGTCTATTAATGTTTATTTTGATTTAGGTCTAAAATGTTCCCCAAAAATGCTGTATGTTTTCAAAGGCTATTGAATACTGGGGCTTCTATACTCACCAGTGAATTCCCTAATGAATTCATAGTTGAATATACTGTGGGAGGGGAGACATGATTAAAAGAGTTTGGACAGGGCTGGGGATTTAGCTCAGTGGCATAAGCACCTGCCTGGCAAGTGTGAGGTTGTGAGTTCCATCTCCAGTTTAAAAAAACAAAAAGTTTGGATGGTGGGAATGTAACCTGAAGGATGTGCTGTTGTCCCCAGACTCTCTCTTCTCTGCCTTCTGGCTGCCATTATAATGGTTGAGCATCTGTCCTCCACCATGTGCTTCTCCCCTTCCATTTCTGCCCTGGCACCAGAGGTGTTGATTTATATCCAAAATGTCCTCCAAACCTTATGTGCTCACAGGTTGGGGTTTTCCAAGGTGATTCAGGTTACGGGGGCTTATAGTTTACTTGCTTTTAGGAAATGGGAGCTGTTGGATGAGGCAAGTCATTGGGGTATGACTCGGGTCTGTTCTCCACTTCTCCCTTGATTCTCTGTCTCTCTCTTTCTATGTCTCTCTGTGTGTCTTTCTCTCTCTCTCTCTGTCTCCCTCTCTCTGTCTCTCTCTCTCTCTCTCTTTCTGCCTCTGTTCCTGTCTCTCTCTCTCTCTCTCCCTCTCCCTCTTTTCTTCTCCCTCTCTCCCTGTCCCCGTCCCTCTCTCTCTTTCTCTCTGCTTTCTACATGCCATGCCAAGGGCAAGCCTCTTCTGCCATGCCCGTTTGCCATGCTACCCTGCCTTGGAGATGGGATTACGCACTTAAACCTCAATAAGCTGAGTCAAAATACACCTTAGTTCATTAGAGTTGTGAGTGTCAGGTATTATGTCTCAACAATGAGAAAAAAAGCAGACACCAGCCAGCACTGGAATGAATCCTCTAAAAAAACACAAGCAAAATAAGCCCCTCTACTTTTAAAATGCAAGTGTTAGGCATTTTTGTTACAAGAATGGGAAAGTAGCTAATACAGAAATTTGGTAAAAGCGAAGTTAAGTCATTGCTGTTATATACCTGACTGTGTGGTCCACGAGTCTTTGGAACTGGTTTTTGGGAGGTGTTTGGAATGGTTGGAGATGCTGGCTACAGAAGTACTAGAATACTATAAGCATAGTTTGGTGAATAATTATAGTAGAAGCTTAGAAGTCTGGAATGCTGATAGGGATGTGGACATTAAAAGTTGGACTCCGGAGGTTTCAGATAAGAGAAAGACTCATTTGGGATATATACTCGGGCCCATATGAGTTACTTTCTGTTAAAGAAATTGTCTATATTTTGCACAGGTACTAAGATCCTTGTGTGAGAATGAATTTAGAAGTGACTGATGAATTTGGTGGAGGAAATTTCAAGATAATCAATGTTCAGGCAATGGCACGAGGACTGCTGGGCTACTTTTACCCATATCTGCAGTAAGTATCAGGAGCAAATGCTGAGCTGAAAGATCTGAAAATTTTGCAGCTGGGCCAGAAAAGAAGCACGAGTTGGAGCCATGGAGAATATGGTTTCTGAAAAGATTAGAGCCATTAAAATGAAGTTGAGTACTTTACATTAAAACAATAAAAAAATGCTTTGAGGACTTCTTAGGAGTTGCTCATATCCCATCCATAGCAGGCTTTTAGGTATAAAAGTACAAACTCCTTTGAAAAACTTTGATTTGAAGAAAGTACTCCAGGCTGCTCTGGTCATTCAGGACCACCTAGGAAAACGTATCAGCAAGTTTACCACTGGTCTACTAATCCAGCAGGTGGCAGGTGATGATTTTGCAGATGTGCAAAGTACAAGAGTTGTAAGGCCACAGAGGCTTCCAATCAGATTTCAGAGGGAGGCCTGAGAGGTCAAGCAGTTTTTATCTGAGAGGGAAATTCATGAAATTCTGAGAGTCCAGCAGCAGCTACGGGGGCTTTCCAGAAAGTTTAGGATGCCAGGAACACTGAGAGTCTGCTGAGAAACCTGAAATCAGTGAGAAAGTTAGCCAAAGAGAGAAACCCTGTTGACTGGAACTGCCAGGCCACAGGGAAAGACTGCCCAAGCACTTTGGGATTTACATCTCACTATGAATTGCTATAGGTGCTTGACACGAAGCTGTTGGATTTCATGTTTGCCCTCCTGGTTTTCAGTCTTGCTTTGATCAGATTGCTTTGTATTTCTTTATTACTCCCTTCTGGAATGGGAATATTTACCCTATACCTTTATTTGTTGAAAGAATTTAGCCTTTTAAAAAAAGAATTTGTGTAGGGGAGCATAGCCAAGAATTTGCTTTGAGTCTCAGGGTGGACTTTGGACTTCATCTTTTGAGCAATGCTGAAACTGTTGAGTTTTGCCAGGTTCTAGAGATGGACTAAATGCATTTTGCATAATGACGTGGACCTGAGCCTTTTGGGGGCCAAGATCAGAAAGTCGTGGTTTAGATATAAAATGTCCCATAAAAGTTTCATAGGTTCAGACATGGGGCTTTTAAAAGATGACTGGACCCTGGGGGTACTGTACTTACCAGTGGACTAATCCATTGATGAATTCTTCGTAGCTGAGCATGTTGTTAGGAATTTGTGCATGGATAGACGTGGTGTGTCACTGGGATGTGACCTGAAAGCTTGTGTTCTTACCCCTGGATCTTCCCTTCTGTCTGTTCCCTGGATGCTATAGGTGTCATGGATTTTCACAGCTGAGTGTGTTTCTAAGAAGTTTGGGCTGCTTGGAAAAGGCAGATCACTGGGGCTGTGGTGTGGAAGGTTCTGTCTCCTTTCCTGGCGCCTCCCTTCTCTGTTCCTCTGCTCTTCTGACATTCCATTTCTGTCTTGAGCTGGGCAACTGTGGGTTAACCCCTCTGAAACCATGAGCACAATAGATCTGTCTTTATTTAAATTGTATGTGTTGGTATTTTGTCCCAGTGACAGAAAAGTTACTAGTATGGGTTCACTTTAGGTCTCCTTAAGACTGCATTTCTGATTCTAGACCAGTGATAGTAAACCTATGGTACACTTGCTGCAGTAAGCTGTGTCACTGAAAGCTCTAAAAGCTTCACCATCACTGTCTTAAACTGTAAGAGCTGAATCTCTAAGGTGCAGTTTTAAAATAAGGGAAGTGCTCCTTGAGATATGGCAGTTGTCTTAGCTCCTCTCTTGCTGGGATGAATACTTAACACCCACAACTTAGTGGGGGAGAAGTTTATTTTGTCTCATGGTTACAGACCAAGGAAAGCTACTCACATCACAGTGGTCAGAAAGCAGAGTGAAAAGGGAGGAGGCCGAAAAAGAGCTTGAACTTTCCATGCCACACCCGCAGTGGTCTACCTTTTCCAACCAGTCCAAACCTCCGAAAAACACATTTAGCTGGGAACATGTTGTCTAATCAACTTCCATAAGCCCTGCCTTTGAGTACATGAGGCTTCAGGAGATATTTTTGTTCTAAATCACATCAAGAGTGAATAAAATTGGTGGGGAGTTGGGGGGAACTGGGTGGGTATTGGTATCTCTGCTCCATTTATCCTCACAATGACCATTGTAAGGCCATTTAGAGAGACCTCGGTGTGAGACTGTTAGTACCAACTTCAGTCTACTAGCTCTGTTTCTGGTAATCTGAGTTTCTCTGTCAACTTGCTGTGATTTTAGCCAATGGTATTATTTTAAATTATTCAAAATTTTCTCCAGTTTCCAGAGATAATTTTTAAAAGCACTTCAATCTGTTCCTTTCTCTACAATGGCATTTCATTTTGTAAATCTTCTAATTTTTAAACATAGTCTGGAATAGCACGAGATTAATATTCATTTATGCCTTTGAATTAGTCTTTAGATGTTTTACATTATATAATTTATATTTCAATTTAATTTTTAAAGTTTTACATATTAAAAGGAAAAGCTGCCTGGACGCCTCAAAAAGTTAATGATACGAGTGAGTAAAACAACAACAACAACAAAACCCAAATCTCAGAACTCTCAAGCAAAAATCTAAGCACACAATAATGAAACAAATTATCAAAATGATGAAAGAAAACACACTGAAGGGCCTTGTTTTACTTCTGCCTCTTTTATCTCATTTTCTCGTCCTACAAACTCTAGTAACAACCAAACGTTTGTGTTTTTTTCAGTTGTATCACCATGTTTGATTCCACTGATGCCGTACTATTAAATTCTTGGTCAGTTTCCAAACATTTGCAATTATAACCAATACTGAAGCAAATAGATTTGTGTTTGTATTAGTTATCACGTGTGTCAATTTATCTGTAGTGTAAGTTCCCAGGATAAGGATTGTTGGACCACATACTAAATTTATTTGCTATTTTGTTAAATATGCCAAAACATGCCCTTCACTCAGTCAAATACTGAAAGCATTTGTCATTTTGTGAAATTTGCCAAAAAGTTGACCTCTGCAGGACACTCCCACCAGCAGTGCATGAAAGTGCCCTTTTCTTAGAGTCTTATCAATGAAGTGTCTTGTCAAAATGTTAGTTTCACAAAATCAATACATAAAAATCTCAAGCCAGGATATGAGTTTAATTTATATTCTCTTACTATGGATGAATGATAGCATTCTCAATATTTAAAGAGACCTTAGATACCAAAAAGGAAAGGATCAGCCACCAAATAAAATATAGGCAAAGTTTCTGAAAGAAAAGTTAATTTAGAAAGGTAATATAACTGAACAATAGACAGATAGACAGACAGACAGATAACCTCATTCATAGTAAGAGAAATACAAATCCAAACCCCGCTATGGTACAAAATCCTGGTAATCCATTTATAGCACTTTTTCTGATTTCATTTGACATTTCTTTTTACTTATGATGCTTTGGTTTTTTTGTTTTGTTTTATTTTGCTTTGCTTAGCTTTGTTTTGTTTTGCCAAACAGTGTTTAATTTTCATGTGCTCAGATTTATTAATCTTGTGTCATTTCTGGATTTTGAGATACATTTAACTAATATTATTTTGTATTTTATAGCAATTTAAATTTATTAGTTGCTCTTTTTTACCTACATTATCATGAGGTTGGTCTGTTTATTGTCTATCTTCCTTCTAACTAGAAGTTTATTTGCTGATTTCTTATGTTTATTTACAATTTAAGTGCTTCCCTTAAGAATTTTTCTGAATTCATGTTCATAGCATAGTCCACAACTTTTATCTATTCTTTGCTATGGCAACATTTTCATCTGTAAGAATATTGCTTCGTTCTTTTCTTTTTTTTATGTATATGGGATATGTGCCTTTCTTAGTACATGAATTGTTTTCCTGGATTACCAGGATTTTGTACCATAGGGGGTTTGGATTTGTGTGTGTGTGTGGGAATGTGCCATTTGAGGGCCTATATTTTGGGAACACCTATCTATGTGGCTGCAGGGAAAAGGTAGGGGTTTTGTTAAGATGAGCACAACCACTTTAGGAGTAGAGGCAGAAGGACCACACGTTCAAGTTTTACGTGAACAGTAATGATATGCTTCAAAATGAAACAAAAGCAAAAATAATAACAAAAACACACATTGCCCCATCCCTGGCCTCTTGGGGGCTGCAGAGAATAGAGAATCAGAGCAGAGACTTTCGAGCCAGATTTCCTGGACTGAATACTGCCAGTCTCTTATTAGCTGATAGCCATGGGTAACTTTGTATTTCAGTTTCTTTAAAAGTAAAATGGAGATAAAATGAGGACCTAAATCTTGGAGTTAGTTTCTATCTTTCCATTTACTCCACCACTCACAACGCGAGGACCTGGGTTTCATCACTTTATACCATTACAGATGCAGCCCGTGCCCTCTGGGGAACATCGAATTTGAGCCTGCAATGTTAAAGATTCTCTCAGAGAATTGTGCCCAGGAGGCTGGCTGTTGGCTATTCTGTATACCTTTGCTCTTTGTCTCCCTCACTTACTGTGTGCTGGACAATCTCATTCCTATTGTTCGGCTCCTTCTGAGAGGACAGTTTCCTTCTGGGAGATGTCATATGCCAGAGCTTTCTAAACCCTGTCATTACCAAACCCACTGCAAGCTGCCCTATTCTTCTCTGGAGCACACTCAAAACTTCCAGCAAAGATTTACTGCTCAAAGAAAACTTTAGCAATGCTAATTTACAGCCTGGAGTCTGTGGGTATTATCTGAACCTCAGCTTCCTTGACTATTTCTGTTTTTCTCCTTTATCTTTGTTTCTCTGGATGATTTCCAAGTGGACTGAGAAAGTCAGACCAAGCTCCCACTGTTTCCCATTGGAACTGATTACTGGATGGTTTTCTATGCATTTCCTTTAAGGATTAAATGAGAGATTTATTTATTTATTTATTTATTTATCTATCACATCCAACAGATAAAAAACAAACAAGTGGCAGAGTAGATAAAACTGCCATGGGAATTTCTTCCTGAGGGCTTGCTCTTCCTCTCAGTGCAGATCTTCTGCCCTATGTGGATCTGAGGGCCATTGGAAAACCTGAGTGGTTGCTCTACAGTTTCAATTGTCTCTGTCTGTGTAACTTCAGAGTCCCACAAGCACCACAGGACAGGAGTTTAGGATGTGGAATATATATATATATATATATCCATGGTTTATTCAGTTTGGGAAATGAAGAACTCCTAGGACATCGATAGTTTGAGAATTCAGTGGATTTCACAGCAGTTTTTGCATTTTTGTCCATCTGCAATGTTTGATCCACACTGTTTTCTGTAACTAACTGGTGTTTTCCATATAGAAAACTTGTAAGAGACTTCTTTTATTACCTTCATTTTTAGATAAAGAAAATGGGATGTAGGAGATTGCTATACCATTCCTAAAGACATACGGGGAGTTAATGGCAGAAGAGAAGTTTGAGTTCAGGCAGTCTGATTACAGAGCGCTGGTGCCAGGGAGGGCCTTACTCATCTACACTGTTATTTTGGTACTTACGGGAACCTAGAGCTGCATAAATAACTCAGATGGTAGACATAAAACTGTATGTTAAATTGGACAAGTGGACAGTAGGACAAATAGCACTCTAGAGGTTCCAAAATGTCTGGATTAAAGTAGCTATGGCAAGTGTCACTGTGCGTAGTCAGAAAATTTAGGTTTTTCTGTGGATAGAGTTAGTGGTGATAGTTGATGTGTGTTTACTCGTACTTCTGTGTCTGGAACTTCTTCATGCGCATCCTATGTTACTGATTTGACCTTGATATACCTGTATCAGGTGGGCAGAGTAAGTCATACAGAATAAGTATTTTGCTGCCTGGCACAGGTCTAGCACACGCAGGCTGACTACCAGGCCATCCGCCTACCCTTCCTCACCCACTGTGATTTTCCCTTATCCTGTAACGGTGCACAAATATGAACAAGCCCATGGATGCCTGTAGTTTACATCCATGCACTTGGGTTATCAGTGTAAGGCATTTGATTCAGAGTCTCGACAGGAGAAACCATTCTCTTTGTTTCAAAAGAGAATTAAAAAAACATAGAAAAATGTATTTTTATAGAACACAAAATAATTCTCAGTGGAATAGAAAGTCCAAAATTTCAAGTAGAGTTATTTAGGAACTGCTTTCATTAAAAAGCATCTCGCATTTCAGAGAGTGTGACATATACAAATGATAGGCATGCAGCAGGTTACATTATACCAATATTTTTACAATCCCCAAACATCTGTAACCTTTACCTCTAATGCACAGTCTCAGACTTTCAACCAGTAATGATTTTCTGTTCCTACAGCAATTATTTAAAAAGACAGTGTGTTTCCAGTAGATGAGGTCAAAGGGATATTGGTTTATTTTTATTTCACTCTTTTATTCTTCGTTGGTTTACTCTCTAGTAATTTGTCCACAAGACACAACACATGTGACTTGGAGAATATTGAAGGAGGAAAAAAGAATTAGAAGATGGTTAATAATTAAAACAACTTATTTATTCACTGAAGATGGAATTATCTAGTACATAACGGCAAAGATTATAGAAGTATGAATACTGAACACATCTGTTTCTTTGTTTAATTTACGAATAAAGGGCTTTTTTTTTCAGTTGATTTCACAAGGTAAGGCTCTGAATAAATACCAGAGAGGCCTCACAAAGTAATTCAAAATAACAACACATTCCCTCCTTCTCCACGCTGGTCCTACTCTCCATTCAATCTGCAACAGCTAGAAAGAGGCTTTTGTATAAAATATGCTCAAGTTGGCCTTTACTGTCTACAGAAAACATGGGTTCTGTCCAGGGAAATTTAGTATAAACTCTTTGTATCAAACTCTTGTGAGGTAAATGTAACAATATAAAATATTTTTAAAAAATCTTTAATTTTTGTTTGCTAATAAATACCTTTATATGAAATTAAGTTGGTCAATTTAAGAGCAATGTGTGTGTGTGTGTGTGTGTGTGTGTGTTTATACACATGGGTGTGTTTGCATTTTTTACATGAATAAATGTTATTACTAAATTGCTTAGGACACTATTTATCCATTACTACAACTATGGATGATGAATAAATCAATTTTGGGTAAGCTATGACCAAAATTCTGTCAGCCTTCTAAATTTTAAAAAATACATTAGTCCAATAATTACAAAATTATTGTTCTCTTTGATATTTGACTGATACATAGAGTGTAAATGAGAGAGATGTTCAAGGAGAAACTTAAAGGTTAAATTTTCATATATTTTTATCTGTCAGAATATTTTTTACGTTACCCTATTTTAATCTGCATCTCTGTTGCAGGATTAAGCGGGCACCTATTCTAACTTATTTTAAGAATGTATCACATTTTAAGAATGTATCACATTTTTTGAATTCTTGGAGGATTCTGATTGGGTACTGATTAGTGGAATGATCCATCCACACTTTGAGCTTGAAATCACACTGTTTATGCATGGACAAAGAAAAATTTTTTTTCTTCTTTTTTAGTATCCTTATCTTTTTCCTATGTCAAACCAAACACATCTAAAAAACAACTCAGGAAAGAGTCAGGAGAAAATCTAACCAACAAACCAATCTTATGTTTATTTGAATACATGGTATTAGGTAGTGTAGGGACTGCAGAGAAATAGATGGGTAGTCTTTCCCACTATAATATAGACAAACAAAGTAGTCTGAGAAACAGTATTTCAAACATGTGACTAGGAGCTAGCAATTGAAGATAAAGGTACTTGTGTTCTATCCATGTGGTGTGGAGAAAGTACAGATTAGAGGCACTCAGGGAACTAATTGGCGGTAAGTCCAGGCAGGACTCACAGAGGAAACAGAGGAAACAGGCTCACATGTAATTCTGGAGGAAGGTGTGATCTGAATGAGAATTTTTCCATTTAAATTAGGCATACTCTTAGACCATTTCATTTACATACAATTTTCGGTTCTTTTAAAGTTATTTATTCTCTGTCCTACAACACTGGCTTCCAAACAGTACTGAATCAAAAGAAAGTTTCAATCTTTCTGCTCTTGCATTATTGAACACTCTGAATATTCCCCAGGCCTGCTTGTTCTGAGAACACTTTTCTACCATATGCAACAGTCTGTGAAAACCTACTTGTATGCAGTAGATTGCTGTTATTCATTATTCATTAAAACATTATTTAGTTGAACAACCTACCAAAGAAAACTTGGTTCTGTTGGGGGGAATGTAAAAACTCAGAGAACTAAATTATTTTACTATAAATACTTTAAAAAGAACAAGCTTTATGGTCTTCATTATTTGGTCTGTGCTGAGGAAACAAGTTTTCTCCAATGGAAAATAAGCCATAAAGGACCGAAGCTATGTGATCCAGTGTATTCAATAAATGGAGTTGTAGATTCTGCCAGCAATACACTAAGTGAATAAGAAAAGATCTTTACAAGTTTTACAGTTCTCAATCAAATCATAAGCATTTATTTAATAGCCATTATGTGCCTAGGACTGTTTTAATTTCAATGAACAGACATTTCAGCAGTCATAAAATGGCTGCCACAATGCGTTGCTTCTGACATTCCTTAGCACACTGGGGTGAACACCTCTCTTTGTTACGACTAACTCTGCAAATCAGCTGTTGCTTATTTCTCTTCAATACAGGATGAAAACCTTTCACAGAGCATGTATGTTTCGCTGGGTTCTCCCAGGTAATAAAATGTCCAACTTAATTTAATACAAAAATGTCAGATCTTTGTCCAATGTGAATTATCTCTTTTCCCTCAGCTCCTTTCACTATTTTTCTCCCCAATGTATTTATTCCTCATTTCCCTTAATCCTTCTGAGTTCAGTACCTTAGGAGGTCCACTGTGTTTCAAACTGAGCTGGTATAACCTACAAAAATTCCACGCACCTCTTGAATTGACAACTCAGGATGCACAGATCACCCAGAAGCAGCCACCGATCTTTATTTCAACCTTAGAGCATCTTGACAATGTAGCTACTAGTTTCTGGGATCAACAAAGTCCACAGGACCCACGTAAAGTGCTCTGAGTGTTATTGAAATGTCTCTCACTGGATTTAAATGCATCTTCTTTATGTGGCCCATGGTGGGCACAGAACCGTGGGTAGCACTGCAGCTCTTCCCACAGACACTTTTCTATCAGCCTTTCAGTCTGTCATGCAAATTCTTTGTATTCTATTACATAACTCAGTTGTAGATAAGGAACTCATGGTTCTGGAGTTAGTTTTGAATCTTTTATCATTGTGTTCTACAGATGGAAGAGTACTTCAGTTTAAAACCTATAAGCATCTGTCATGTGCTTTATTAGTCTTCTTATGTGGGTCAGAGGACACAACATACATTACTGTATTTGAGAGGTACGTCTTTCAGCTAAAACTGCCATTTTAACTAAGTATCCAAATAAAGTGACTTTTGAATCAGACATTTGAGTAATTAGCTCTCAATATGTTAAACTAATATTTTCAAATTCATGAAATATAAAGCCATGTTTCTTTCATTAAAATATTATTGATAATAATTTCAAGTAACTGATAAAGGCTTTTTGAAGCAATAATGAGCTAACTTAAAATTATGATGAACTGTATATCACTATTTTAAAGGTTTTTAATGTATTTTACATTGGTATATTATTATAGTCACTCTTTGATAAAATAAACCTATAAATAATTGTACTTCTTTGCAAACATTCACATATTTTCTCTGATGTGGCATACTCTTAAAAAACATGTCAGACCCTTAGTTTTGTTAGCTGGAGAGACTGCTCTGAAAACTAAGCACCTTCTCTCCAGGCGACCCTGCTTCTGATTTTGTGTAGGTCTCCACAGCCTGAAGAATACCTGCAAATCCTTAGCAAGACAGGAAGGGTTTATTATGTTCTAACTCATCCTTATTTTTTTCTGTTGCTGTCTCTGGCCATGTCTTCTTTTCCCTTCAGTATATCCTTCTTCTCCTCAATATACTGGACTATTAGTAGTTCTCTAAACTGACTCCACCTCCCATCCTCCACCCTTCTCCCTCCTCCCTCTTATGTGATCTACAGATTCAGTATGATACTTTCCAAAATATCAATCACATTCTTCATGAAAACTTGAAAAATTTCCCAAGTTGCTATATTTAGGAAACTTTTTATTTTTTTGCTCTTTTTTTTTTTTTTTTAACATTTTTTACTATTTTCTTTTTGGTAACTGAAACCAAACTCAGGGCTTTGTGCTTGCCAGGCAGGCACTGTGCCACTGAGCTACATCTCTGGCCCTAAATTGCTATATTTAGAAACTCTTAAAATTTGAATGAAAATACAAAGACCACAAATAGCCATAGCTGTCACAGGGAAAAAAAAAAGCTGGAGACATAATAATACTTGACTTCAAAACATATTACAAAGTTATAGTAACCAAAACTATATAATACTGGCACAAAAACAGACAAAGCAATGAGGTAGAATAGAGGACAAATAAATACCTGATTTACAGCTGATTATTCTTTTGACAAAGGTAGCAAGAATATACACTGCAGAAAAGAAAGTTTTTCAATATTGGTCTTGAAAAATTAGGCATACGTATGCTGAAAAAGGAACCTAGACAGCTCTCTCTCACCATATAAAAAATCAACTCTAAATGGATCAAAGATTTAAATGTGAGACCTCAAATCATGAAACTACTGGAATAAAACATAGGGAAAACCCTTCAAGCCATTGGTCTAAACCATTGATGGCAAACCTTTTAAAGACACATTCCCAAATTGCAACCCCAAGCCGACCTATCTATTGCAAAATGCCAAAGCTACAATTAAACCTGAATGCTTAGGTTTTAGTTTAGGAAAAAAACTCAGACATTAACAACTTTTATCTTGAAAGGAAAACAAATAACATGCATGCCATAGGTTCACCACCACTGGTCTAGGTAAAGGTTCTTTAGATACGATTCCAAAGCACAAGCCATAAAAACAAAAACTGACAATTGGGATTACATCAAACTAAAAAGCTTATACATAGTGGAGGAAACAATCAATAAGAGTGGAGAGACAACCTGTAGAATGGGAGAAAATATTTGCAAAGTATTTATCCAGTGAGAGATTAATATCCAGAATACATGAGGAGTTCAACAGCAAAAATTGAGCAATCTGATTAAAAATAGGAAAATTATTGTTACGTATTTCTCAAAAGGAGATGTTCACAAACAACATCAGATATCTGAGAAAATGCTGAATGTCATGATCATTAGGGAAATGCAAGTTAAATCCACAATGAGATGTCATTTCACCCCAGTTAAAATGCTTACTATCAAAAAGATAATAACAAATGCTAGTGATGATACATGAAAAAGGAATTCTCATATGCTGTTGGTAGGACTATAAATTGGTGCAACAATTATGGATATTCATAAAAAAAACCCCTAAAAATAGAACAACTATGTGATCCAATAATCTATTTTCCAATATCCAAATGAAGGGAAATCCATATGTAAAAGAGATATCTGCCCTCTCATGTTTATCGCAGCAGTATTTGCAATAATTTAGAGATGAAAACAACCTAAGTGTCTGTTGACTGGTGATTAGATTAGGAAAATATGGTACACATTTACTGTAAAAAATGAAATCCTGTCATTTTGAGCAGTGTGATGGAAATAGAGGTTCTTATGCTAAATTAAATGTGAAACCCAGGAAGACAATACCGCATGATCTCACGCACATGTAGAATTTATAAAAGTTGATTCCACAGAAGAGGAAAGAGTAAGTGATAGTTAGAAGAGGGTGGGGAGCCTATGTGGGAAGGACTTGGAGAGAGGACTGTTATCAGATACAGGGATGCGGTTAGGTAGCAGGGATAACTTTGTTCTATAGCACTGTAGGATAACTATTGGTAACATTAACTGTGTATTTCACAATAACTAGTAGAGAGTTTTACATTTTTCCAACACAAAAAAGTGATAAATGTCTTAGGTAATAGATGTTGGCAGTCACTCTGATCTGATCATTACACATTGCATGCATGTACTGAAATGTCACTTTGTGCCCCACAAATATATACAATCACTGTGTGTCAATTAAATTATTTTCTGTTGTTTTAAGCCATCATGTTTGTGAAAATTTATCATGGTAGCCCAAGGAAACTAAAATGCCCATCTGTTTTGTTTTTTAAAGCCATGCAATAAATATTGCTTGAGTGCAATATTGAATGTATACATTTACTGAATTTTTTAGCTTCTAGGGACTATGGTGGACATGGAAAATACAAAGATTATTAAAATTTTACTCTTTATTTGTTCTTTGGGTTTTTCACATAAGAGAAATCATGTGAGATTTAAGCTTGTATATCTGATTTATTTCACTTAGCATTATGGTCTAAATGTACAACAAAAACAGGGCAACAGATCTTTGGCAAAAGGGAAGAGAACGAAGAGACAGAAGGGGGAGGAAGTAAGAGGACTGGATGAAAAAGGAATTAAATGTGTTTACATGCATGTACCAACTCCCACAATGAATGTAACCATTATGTGCTGCAGGTGTGAACTAATACAAAAACTGTACAAGAAAGATTATTAACATCAACTTACATTCCTTGAAGATTCATCTCACTGCCAACTCTACTTGGAGTTTTGTTTTGTTTTGTTTTGTTTTGTTTTACCACTGCTTCTCTCCTGGGTGAGCTCTATATTGTCTCTTATCTAGTGCAACACAAGAGTCTGCTTTCATTTCTGTCTTTTCCTCAGATAACCTTCACTGTTTCTGCAGGAGTTATTTTCATATCTGCTCTTATGTTTAAATATTTTAATTATTCTCAAAATTTTGAAAATAAGGCTTAACTTGTTGGTATATCATTCAACTCCTTCATCTGTGTCTTTACATGACGTCTCTTCCCAATTCAATTCGTGCACCCTTGACAGTGACTGCATACATTTAGTGACCACTTCGTCCAACCCACTCTCATCTTGCCTCCAGATCACCACCTCTACCTCCTGACTGGCCTCCCTCTGAGTGTGAACACTGAGTCAGACTGTGTTATTTCTCTACTTGAAACTTTACAGTGGTTTCCTATCTCTCAGAGAAATACCTTTTCCTTTTGGTGGTCTAGAAAAGAGATGAAGAAGCTTTTAGAACTTTCAATGCTTACTAAGAGCCTACTGTAGCATGTGTGCTACAGGTTTGTCACTGCTGGTCTAGAAGCTCTTCTCCTACAAGAACTTTAATTTTGTTTACCTGACACTCTGCTTCCAGAGAGGTATGAAACTTGCTGCAGACAGTCTTCCCTCAGAGAGTATTTCCTTCAGACCATAATTTTCTTGAGAGAGGTCTCTAGGAACTTTCTCCTGTTATTTGGATCCCTACTCAAAATTCTCCCTCAGAGAAGATTTCCTGGTCTTGTCATTTAATGTTTGAGCACCCTAACCTCAAAGAGGATGTATATATTCCTCTTTTTTCCCTCGTTAGCACTTATCCCTACCTAAAGTACTATATATTTTACTTACTGATCTTATGTGTCTACTCCACAGAAATGTCATCACCATAGAACAAGGACTTGTGTATATTTTGTTATGGCTGTGCCCCAAAAACCTATGGGTCAGGGCATGGCACATGATGTGGTTCAGTGATTCATTAGATGTTTTGAGTAGATCAGTTTTCCTCATACCTCAAAGCACAACTCATAAAGGCTCTGTGAGCAAGAGAAGGATGGGTTTAAATAAGAAAAGACTGAGTCCCGGAGCCAGATGTTCCCAACAGTGTTGATGCATGGATGGACTTGCAGTAGATGTTGAGAAAATTGAGTTAGATGGGCAGAATGCTGTTCCCTGAATACATGCCAACAAACAGCTAGAGGTAGTTTCAGCAGGCAGCACAGGAAGTCCTGAGAATATGGACATCCTGGTATCTGGTGAAGCATTGCTCTGAGGAACTAGAGCTGGCAGCGTGCAGAGGAGAAGGAGGATTATAGACAGTTAGCATCAGGGAACTCTGTTGTTAAGAGACAACATTCACTTTCCTGAGCTGGGGCTTGGAGCAGAACTTCAGGTTCTGGGTACAAGAGAGGTAATTACAGGCCAAATCCTAATTTTTCTTTTTCAATTCATATATACATCATTTAATAATAAAAACAATACTTAATGCATCGGTCACCTTAAAAGTTTAGCATTTTTGAATGGTGAATATATTCCAAGCCTACTTGTTTAGCTATTTGGAGATATATGATACATTAATATTAACTATATGAGCCCTATCATGGCACATGACTGAAGTCTCACCTAAGCAGGCTGAAGTGGGAGAATCTTTTGAGGCCAGCTTAGACAACACAACAAGAATGTGTTATATACACACAATAGAATATTCTTTATCTACAGAAAGGATGAAGTCCTGTTATTGCAACCATATGCATGGACCAGGATAACATTGTGTTAAGTGAAATTGGAAAGATAAACACTGCATGATCTCACTTGTTGCATCTTAAAATGCTAAACACTCATTGTGAGGTCTTTGCTCTGGTTGAGATGGCTTAGGTGATGATCTGGTTATAAACCTAGGCATCTAAGTGTGCAAAGTATATTAGGAATTCTGTTGCAAGGTCTGGAATACTTGAAAAGGAATAAGCTCAAGGTGAAATTCTGTTATCTCCAGGAGAGCAAGACCACAGCTAATGAGTGAATTTGAATGATAGTTTCCAGTGTACGTAGCCTGATTCTGCTGAACACCTTTGATCCAGCTTTGAGAGGTTACAGGGTTAAGATTAAAGGTGGCTTGAGAGAGAGAAAAGAATGACAGGAGGGAGACAATCCTCAGCTCCCTTTTCTACTTTATCAGGCAAATGCTTTTCTTGATCAGTTTTTAACTAAATGAAATGTATGTGACCAAAGAAGGCCAAATAACACCTACAGGTATAATTTAGTTTGCCAAGGAGTAAGTTTTAAAATGTACTTGCAAATCCTTTTGGTGGGGCATTGATCGTACAATTTGCCGCTAGCTCTGCCTCTCTCGAGCTTCTTATGTTTGTGTCACCTGCCTGGCCCTGAAGGCATCTCATTTTGCTACCCCTAATTATTTTTCTCACCTGCCACGGCTCAGGCCCAACTGTTTCTGCCATTTTCCTCTTAGAATTAATTGCTCTCACTACTTATTGGTGCAGTTTTATTTGGTATATCGTATTGTTCCTTGCAATATGAATACCTGTTTACAAACTTGTCTTCTGCTTTGGACAGAACACTTGAGGCCAGGAACTAGGCTTCAGTCACCTCTGCGCTTCTTCCATGTCTAATGTGGCATCTTGGACTTGGAAAGACTCGATAAATTTTTCAATTGAAGTTATTACTCAGAGTAATCTTGGATCACTCTGAAAAAGAAGAATTTCTCGGAAAGTTACTAGTTTATCCATTTTTGTATCACATTTGTTATTTATGTTATCATTAAAGTTAATCACAGAGGGAAAAGATCAATTTGAAAATGCTCAGTCCAATCTGTTTGTTTCATGATTCAAATAACTGAATCATACCAGTGAAGGTCAGATGATTAAGCCATTTGGATTGGATGATCAGTTTTTAAGTGAGCAATTCCTGTCTCACATCAACCTTTGGAGAGTAGATGCAATCAATTATCCAGGCTCACAATAATTGCTGTCCAATATGACTCCGAAATTAGACAAACCGTATTTTAAGATTTGTGCCTATGTAGTTCTAGATATATTTGATATTTTCTCTTTTCATTGTTTATTTTAGGGGGTTGGGTGGAAAAACAGGATACAAATATTGGCAGAAAAACTGGAAACTGTGCTGTGGTCCCGAATGTCTGCTAATGTGCAGGAATGCATACAAGAGAGGTTCCTGACAAAAAAAAAGATCTGTCAGCGTTAATTACAAAGTAAACCCACAAATCACAGGAATGCCCGCAGGCAACTGGGAGCTGCTCCTGCTCCGTGCCAGGGGTGATGTGAGTTGTGCCCCTGAGTCCTGCCCTTGCCACTGCCCCGCTCTCTAAATCTAGTCTTTTCACTTACATTATTCCGGTGACAACTAAATGAGCCACTTTATTAACGGCAAGGGTTACATGAAGGGAAAGACTGACTTATTAGTTAACAGGACAGGAACAATGGTATATGTCAGTCACCATCACTCAGATCATTCAAGTTTTACTGAACTGTTTGCGACTCCCAAGCCCCCCTTGATTGATTTAAATTAAGGAAGAAAATAAAAAGCTTTTACTAATGGGAAGTCACTTCAACACTTCCCAAAGTGTCAGCATATAATATACTGGATGACAAAGTCTCCATTACTTATCCAGAGGATGGACAAACTTGGAAGAGTTTTATTTGTTTTTGGAATGAATCATATCTTTTCTTGATAAAGGTGTGACTTCTTAGGTATTCTTGGCTTAGACTGGTAATAAAATTGTGAATTTCCTGTGTGTGTCTCCTGCATACGGTGTTAAAAGGCCATTTAAACATGTGTTGGGTGCCAGAAGAAGGAGTCTGCGATTGACATTCCATGGAGATCCTCTATTGCAGCAAGACAATTGATTGTTGTTCTTTTCTCCTGTCCCTGTATGCTCTAAGTAGCTAACTTTGTTTTGCTAATATGATGCTTACCATTGTCTGTACAATGCCCAGTGTGACAGTGTCCTGTATTCCGTGGGGGGAAACTAGCTGCTCATTTAATAGATATCTTGAAACATCAATTTCACATTCCCAGCCAGAGCAGAAAAGGGTAACATATTCCATTTCACTTGTTTCCTTTGGATTTATTGACTTTCTTCTGCCCTCCGGGATCCGCATGAAATCTAGGCAACTGTAGTTACAAGGCTTTGGGGAGAAATCAGCAGATGCAGTGACGATAATCATACAGTAAATAAAAGCACAATTTGCCATTTATGTAAATCCTGACTTGTTGTATGTGAAGAAGGGTTTGAAGTAAGAGCCAGAAAATCAATTTCAAAGGTGACAGCAGCTGCTGGGCCTTTTATTATCGTGGGGGTTAATTTCATGTCGTTTGTACCAAGGTGGGTCTGTTTTTAATTGACAAAACACTACAAATACGTGCTTTGATTGAGGTTCCTTGAATTTAGAAGCCAGAATAGATCTTAAAGATTTTTCTATTCCAAACCCTTCTTTTGTAAATATGTTAAAATGGCACTCAACATAGCCTTCTAGAGTTGCATAGATTAGTATAACTGTCAGGAATACACTGTATATCTTGACTTTCTGTCCAGTTCCATTTTGCCCTAGACCATGTTCAGGGTCTTTTTATATTTATTCTCAAAGATAAATACAAAATGCTCAAAGATAAGTTTCTGAATAGACATTACAGGATCGAATTGGAACTTGGGACAACAGCAAACAAGTGGCGAGTTCAGAGGGCTAAAGCCACAGCACCCTCCCTCCTCATTCTGTTACAGTGTCTGGTGGCACTGAGCAGGCCTCTAACGTAGCTGTGGGGTTTGCTGTATCTGCGCAGCAGGGAGGTAGGTCTTCATTCTCAGGAAGCCTCCTTTTAGGGAACAATGATCTGAGAAAGATACAGTGTAAGGTTTCTACTTTTCCCAGCATGAGCGGGGTTGTCACTAGACTTCCGGGTCCCTGCATGCTAGACCTGCCCTTTCCTCTTTTTCTTGGCTATACTATTTGCAATTTTCTGTGCTTACAGTATTAAAATTTTCACACACACACACACACACACACACACACACACGCTTCTAAGAGTTTTAGAGATAGGATCTGGAAGGTTTGCAAACCTTTTCCTCCTGGACTGCTTATTCTGCCAACTTCCCTTAACTCTTTTGGCTGGTTTAACCATTTGACTTTTCTGCCGGGCAGGTAGTAGTAATTTGGGGGGCCCCTAATTAGATTCCAGCAGCTCAATTCCCTGGTTCATTTACCCTGAACCACCTTCAAATTGAATTGGTTTTTTCTCACTGCCAACCCAAGCAGGAGTGGATCCTGGGGAATTGCACTGAAATAACAGCCTCTTTCTCCCCTTCTCCAGCTTCTGACTCACTCGCCTGCCCTTTTGTGCCTCTCTTCCATTATGCCTTCACTACCGCATGCCCCGCACCTTCTGCTTAAGCTGTCTGAGCTCGTTTCCTCCATGAAGCATCGTGATGTACAACACGTACAGTCCCGGGGCCAGATGAATGGCTTTCCATTAGAAATACACTGTGCCATCTGGGGCACCTGGGAAGATAATACCACAAAGACACCCCCATCCTTCAAACACTCGGAAGGAAAGATTTGTACCGCTCTGTCTAGCTCGCCTCTGCGGCTGCAGTGTAACGTGCTGCGCCGCAGTTCGGAAACCTGCATTTTTTCTCTCTTCGCAGTTCTCCGCGGTATCTCAGTGCGCTGTGCAGCTTGGGTTTGGGGTGGGCGGCTGAAAATGGGATTCTGCATGCACCGAAAGATGAAACACAATGACCATGCAAACTGTCAATACAGATAAAAGGATTTCCCTCAATTAAAGGAATCAGGTGAAATACTTGCTTCTAAAAAGGGCTTAAAGAACAAGAGGACTGTTTAAAAAGAGCCTTCACCGGGCCACAAAATTAGTGTTTTCTTATTTCAAGACGGTAGCTATTTCTTCTGTGATTGAAAAGGGCTGGTAGGGAGAAATTTGGGTTGCTGCATAAGCCTTCCTAACTGATTCTGTGTGTGTGCGTGTGTGTGTGTGTGTGTGTGTGTGTGTGTGTGTGTCTGTATTTCTTTTAAAGCCTGTTAAGACAATGTGGTTACCTTGGAAAGGAGAAAAAAAGCCTGATTAGTATTCTACATAAGGCACAGTCTTCATTGCAGTAGGTATACAAAATCTATCTTCACTCTCAGCACCTGCCACGGGAGAATTTTAGAATGATCTCGCTTTGAGATTGCAGGAAGCAGCCATTCGGATTCTCATCTTTCCTGGCCACCTCTCCACCCCCTCCTTTCTGTCACTGGCACTGCATCTACAGTGAACTGCACTTCATTTTTATTCCTTTGTCAAATGCTTCCCATGAATAAATGGGAAACCGAAGGCACATGTTTACTAGGGATAGAAATAGAAACACAATAAAAACCGGTTTGATAGATGATCTAGCCTATTCTCCACACTTCCCTGTTGTTTTATTGATTTACAGAACACAAAGACTAATCCGAATTTACATTGCTTGTATTTCCCCTGATCTCAAAGGAGTTGTTCCCCTTTGCTCACATTAACCAAACCGATTTTTTTCTTTGTATCCAGTAGCCTCGGTGACAGTCAAATAGCCTGTCAACTAATCAATTTATGCTGCAAAAACTAATTTTTACTTTAAACAAACATTCTAACATTGTGTTGACACAGTTAAATGATTTCTGAGTTATACCATATATCTCCCACGCACCCTAGGGAGCAGGTAAGAGCTACAGCTGAAATCACCCGCACGTGCTCCGGCATCAAATTAAATATTTTCTCCTTAATCCTACCACCAGCAGCTGTTAGGTACCGTGGCTTATTGCATATGGCCTACATAATGAGACCGATCCAGGCAGTTCCGGCTTCTCCACTGAATGCTGAGTAGCTCTCTTCTCCCCAAGGACATGAAGAGCTACCGCGATTCAAAGTTCTCATGCCAACGAAGAGCTTCGGCACACATGTTTGGAGAGGAGGGGAGAAAGCTTTTCAAGTTGGAGCTTCTCCCTTGATTAAAATACAAGGGATCCTTGTCTCTCTGCAATGACTTAAACCTGGCAAACTCCCCAGAGTTACGGCAGGACAGAGAGGGAGGAAAGGGGGGCGAGGGCGAAGGAAGAAATCTTTGCTCTCTTTGAAACCTGTCGAAAAATTAGGTCAACGTGATTTTGTATTTTAATGAAATAACTTAAGGGGAACCCTGAGACTTGGAGGCTGCTAATACTTTTATGCTAGAGTGGCTTGTCATGTTTGACGTAATGTCTGGCTCCGCAGAAGAAGTATCGAAGCTAATGTTCTCCATGGCTAATCGGCCTTTAGCTGCTCCTGGCCTTTTAAATTTTCAGTAGCTGGAGCATCAATATGGATGTTCCCCTCTCTAAAGGTACAAACAGCGCAGGCTGCACATCATCATTTCAATTGTCAAAACAGATGAAAGGATTTCTGATACCCCAATTAAACTAACCTGGAAAAATCATTTTAAAATATGCTCCCTAAAATAACCTGAATGTTAAAACACTGGAACCCTCCAACCATTTCTTGCGAATACGTCATGAGCTGCCCCTCCCCCACAGTCTTGTCTGATTTGATTACTTTTAGAATGAATTTGGTTTTGAACATTACAGCTGAGGAAGCTAAATTGGAAGAATAATGGCTTGGCATTTTATGTCATTTGGTTGAAATTGCAGGTGTGGGAGTCAGGCCTGCTCCTGTAACTCGTGTCTGGCTATTTCCCCTTTAATTTTCTGAATTTAAAATGGATTGCCGGGTTCCAAATTACACCACACTTAAGGGACTTGCAAAGAATGCTTGTGATTTAGGATCCTACGTTATTGCCTTGATGAAAAATTATGCAGACACACTCACAGCCCTACAAGAAAACTGCTTCTTGTAAAACAAGAGTATTTGACAAACACTGGGAAGCTGAAGATGATAAAACACATTCTAAGCTCCTTTTGTTATTAATCAAGAAAGGGTGCTGTGTCAGTGGTGGCCTGAAGTATCGAATGGGAAAGAATCTATAGAGGGGGTTATATAATAGGGGCCTATGGTGGTCAGAAAGAGTAATAACAGTTGTCTGGGTAACTGCAGTAAAATTTTTTCACTTGAAGCCACATGGGTTAAAACAGGATAGTTTCTAAATTCCAGGGCTATGATCACCTTAAGGTATCAAAGTAACTTGCATTACAACACCCAGTATTTCCTTGTATAAATGGGATCTGTAAGGAATGGGTAATGCTCATCTTTACCAGTTCTATTTACTTAAAATAGATATATATTTCAATCCCAACTTTTTTTTATTTTTAATCTAGCCTTAGAGTAAAAATTCCATCTTAATATTAGTTTGAGCCTACAAGATTGATGTGTCAGGAGATGTTATATTTTAGTTAGTGCAGAAGTCTACATAAGACTGAAGTTTCACAAATTTCAAATTAGTCCCTTCAACACTGGTAGTCTCCTTAAACAGCCATGTTCACACCTGCCCTGTGTCATGTGCACGAAACATATGCGTGAGGACAGAGAAATTAGAATTGTTCTGTTTAATTTCCAAATATGACCCAGAATATGCTGTATTTTAGCATAGGTACCCAAAAAAGAATGTGTATTCTATTTGTGAGTAAATAATTCCATGAAGATCATTATATCAAGTTGCTTGGTACTGGTTCTTTGGTCTTTACAATCTTACTGATTATGAGGTTATTCTTACTCTGAGTTATGAAGGGGAGAGGGGTATTGAAAACATACGCATGGTATCTTTTTCTATAATTTTACTTTCACAATACCATTGTAATTTTTAAGTGTTCCTTGTAGATAGCCTAAAATTTAGCACCATTAAAAAAATTAATCTGACAATCTACCTTTTAGTTGGTGAATTTATATCCCTTATTTTCAGTGTAGTTGTTAATATATTTATGCTTTTATTGTGTTTTGTTTGTTCCCTGTGATTTTTGTTTTGTTTGTCTATTCTGTTATTGACCTTTTTTTTTGTTGTATAGGGGATTGAACTCAGGACCTTTTGCTTGCCAGGCAGGCGCTGTGCTGCTGAACTATCTCTCTGGCCCACTGACCTCTTTTTGATTATCCAGTTTTTGGTATTACATTTTAATTCTTCAATTAGCTACTTGATTATATCTGTTTTTGTGAATGTCTACTAATTTTATAAAATACAAAGTTTCAATGTGATATTTTCACACATGCATAAACATATTTTAAGCATACGTTTTGTACTACCTTTTAGTTTTTGGCTGAAGGATTATGATATACATGCCTAACTTTCTACTTATAATTAATATTTTATCATTTCAATAAAAGATAGAAGCCACAAGTCACATATTTTCCATTTATTTTCATTTCTTACCACTCTCATATGAATTATGTCTGTATAATTAGCCCTTTCCCTAGATAACGTTATAATATTTTTTTTAAATTTTTCTTCTTGTGGTACTGGTGACTGAACCTAGAGACATCACACTGATCTACATCCCCAGTCCTCTTTCCCAAATTTCCACACTAATCACGTCATCATTTTGCTAGTGACAAGTTCTTTACTTTCCATTCATATTAAAATGCTTCTATTTTACCTTCAATCCTGAATGATGATTTCTCCGGATGTAGATGCCTTGATTAGTATAGAGTTCTTTTTCCTCCTATAACTTAAAAGACTTTGCTTCTGTTTTCTTGCCCCATGATTTCTGATGAGAAATTTGCAGCTATTTCTATAATTGTTTCTCTGTATGTAATGTGCTTCTTTATCTGGCTACATTTTTTTCTCAATTTTATCTCTTCATTTGTGATTTTATTCAATTTGATTATTATGTGTCTGATCATGAGTTTCTTTTAGTTTATCTTGTGTGGGGTTCACTAAGTTTTAATTTATAAGTTTCTGTGAGCAATTTACTTTTATGTGAGTAAATAAACATATTTTGTACAGTGTGTTGTATATTTTCATGTGCAAATTTCTAAGTGTGTGGTTGTATTAGAATAAGACAAATCTTGTATTATTTTATAATATAATCAAGTGATAGTAGGGGATATGATTATATTATGTTAAATGCCCATACAATGCTCAAATGACATCCATTAATCTGTATAACCAACTTGCACTAATAAAAAACATGAGAGGATACAAAAATTTAAATACACTGATATCATTCAGGAAGACAGTAACTATTGAGCACACAATTTTTTTTTCAAAGAGAATTCCACTAAATTGGAGAAAACATTTAAATTAGTCAAGGGAAGAAATTTGAATTATGTCAGAAAATGTAGGGAAACCTGCACAAACGATGACATTGTGGAATAACAGAATGAAGAAGTATGAGATTAATGAATATTTATGTTATTAGTACCACCAAAGTGTCATGAGAGAAGGACCCAGGTAGAATTTAACCAAGAATGCAGTTAAATCTAAAGTGCAAAGCTACAACTCTGGATTACTGATTCATGAGGAGGTAATGAAATCACAATGTCAAGGAAAAAATAAACACAAATGAAATAAATCAGTTATAGGTGTCACCATACATGGTTCAGATATGATGTCCTAGAAGAAGGTCTAGAGAGGATACATATAGAGTTGTGTAGGTCACAAAGAATGAAGTTTTATGAGAATGTTTAAGGAATATACATATATATATATGACTAAGTGATGTTTTGTCTTTAAGACTTTTTGAGTCGTATAAATTCCTTGTGTTACTGACTTCTGTTATAGAGAATATAAATGAACAAAATGAAAGTTCTGAACTTACCATATTTTATGTAGTATTTGATGAAACTGTTACACAGAGCAAGGCCCCAGAGGGAACGAAGTGGGAAATTTATCAACAAATGCTATTAATTGAGTTCTTAGTGTCTCAGAGCCTAGGCTGGGATCATGATGTTGATTTTCTTCAATTCTTCTAAAAATCATACAAGAGATGTGGTGCTATTGTTTACTTTCCTTAATGGGAAGAGCCAGGCATGGAATAAAGGTAACTCATATCTCGGAGTCTACATGTAAGTTGGTAGAGATAGAAATAAACATAAGTGTCTGGTTACAAAATCTATGGTTTTAAAATGCTAATGTAAGGAACAGCATGAGGTAGACACTGGCTGAGACCACCAGGCTTGTGAAAGGCAGCATGGCGAGGAACTAATTGCTCCTGGGTGAGAAGGCCGTCTGTCTGTAGGGCGCAAAGAAAAGCATGGGGCTTGAAACAACACAAGGGACATAAGGTGGGAAGATTTTAGTTAACAGCTATGGTCGGTGTTCTCTGGATGACTCGTGCCTCAGTGGGTAAAGTCCTTTAGGCATCCGGTGTAGATGTTTGGGTGTCTTCCGATGTTCAGGTGTTTGGAAGATCCCATGCTCCATCTTCTCTTTTTGACGACATCCAAGAGGATGGAGCATGGAATTAATTAGTGAGCTGAGAACAGTGCTGGCAGTCAGTGTGGGTACTGGGACAGGCATATCTGAGTCTGGGCTTACATTCTTATCTTTGTTACTATAAACAAAAAGTGAAAAGACAAAGAAATAAAAGGGAGATGGGCATCATGTCTCAGAACAGAGTGTGCAACCTGGTGAGGAGGAAAATCTTGGGCAACTGTTCTAGATCAAAGGAGAGAAGAAAAGCAACAGCTGTCCATTAGTGGTTATTGGGATACAATCTTGTAAGAACTAAGACAGGTGTCTGAAAAGATAGGGCCCAAACAAGGGAAGAGGGATCATACAGACCATCGGCCCTGTTAAGGGTAGGAGCCACGAGGCCCACCAGGAGGATTCCTAAGAGGAGATGTAGAGAAAATCATTTTGTATGAAGTGGGAGACAGGTGGGCTAAAGGAGAGAAAATCAAGGGTGAGGCGCTGACGGAGTCAGGGTGAAAAGAGGCTGTGTGGAGGATTATTGTAATCCCAAATACAGAGTACCGTTATCCAAGTACTATAATCCTTTTCACAGTCTTCCTCACATTCCAAAAAGTTATGTTTTAATCCCATTGAAACATTATTGGAATCCCAGCAGTTAATTCCAATCTACCACCTCCAATGCAACCCACGGCGAGAATAACGACACCAACACATATTCCAATTTAAGGGCAGCCAAGGGGTCCTAAATCCAATCCCCATGAGGATGTGCAGACCAAGGCCTTGATCCTAGGCCTCTCCCAGAATTTATTATCTTGTGAAGAAGGGGGTGGCTCAGGGATGAGTGATAGTGAGGATGGCGGGGAATTACATGAGTAACTTGAGCTGGTTAACCAGGTAGGGAGAAAAGCATCTCTGCAAAATGCAGAGATAAGGATTTGCAGAAGGATCAATTTGCATAATTCAATTAAGGTAGAAACTGAATTGTTTTTGGAGGCTGTTGCTTCAGTTTCTGATATGCAAACTTTTGTGCCCTGGGGAGTCACAGCCTCTTTACCTTGAGGCTCATACCCAGTTGACATTTTTGGAGCTAATTGGCTCTAACATTCCACTGTGCTTATATGTTTTACAGAGAGCACTATGCGAGGAAACAGACTGTCCAATCGCTTTAGAGATACATACCAGTATCTAGGCTGGCCTTATGTGCAACGCTTGGAGACAATTGAAGAGAGAAGGAAATACCGTAGTCAGCTCTGTACATATCAGTGTAAGGAAATGGCTCCATATAATCAAAGGTGCAGCAACTGTTCTGCATTCAAGGAGAGTCGCTCGAGTTGTCTCCCACAGAGGACTGTATGGGAATAGTAAGGAAGGTATCTTTCAAGTCTAAGACTAAGTAACAGGTAGTAGATGAGGGACAGAACACAAAATGGCTTATGGATAGGAAGGACTGGCTTGTTAATACTGTGGAGCTTGTACTAATCTGTAAGTGCCATCTACTTTTTGGACAAGGAGAATTGGAGTGTTGGAGAGTTGATAGGGACCAGAAGATTGAGTTGGTGCAGGCAAGAAGTAATTGGTTTCAGCTCCCTCAAGGACAGGGGATTAGCGCTGAGAGTTATGGGGTGATCTGGCTTTAATGGAATGGTGAGAGGTTTTTGATTGAGAGACAAGGAAAGGGAGGAGGTATCCAGAACCCTATGGTTTACATCTTGGGAGGCAATGGGGACTTTGGTAGAGTTGGACAAGGAAAGAACAAAGGCAGCACTGACAGAAGGAGGGTCCGGTGAGTTGTTTATGTAATACTGATCTAGTGGGAAGTAAGTCATGTAGTGAGCAGGCATGGAAAGACCAAAGGACTTTTCAGGTAGGTTATGATCCAAGGGTCTTAGTTGTCTACTGAAGTGACTGATGTCTATCTATAGTGTACTAGACTAGGTGTTGTCATTTATCTCATCCCTTGGGGAAAATGTAAGTCTGTTTTTTTGTGGCTTGTCTTGGGGCCTGAATTTTAACTAATGTGTCACTAGATGAAGTTGTGGTTGAACAAGGCTAAAGAAACAGTTAAGTAACTATGGGCCAAACAATAAGATCAAGAAGACTATTATGACTATAACCAACAACTACTTTACTAGAAAGTCACAAATAATATTCTACAAAGAGGATAAGGAGAACTTACTGAATATAGATGAGGTTTTATAAAAAGACCTACTTTATAGAATTTTATCAAAGTCCTAGAAGGTGATCTACTCTGCTTCTTAGCACTGTCTAAGAAAAGATTAAAAACCATAGAAGTCATAAGTCAAACAGTTCAAGTGAGTCTAAATGTAACATACATAAAACAGGAATATAAGCATCCACAAAACTAAAAATCCCATTAAAGAAACATCATAATCACTTAAACAAAAGGGTACAAAGTGATTTATAAATGCAGTGACTGACAAAAATGACAGTTATAATCATCTAATATAATTCAGCAATCAAGAAATAAAAGTAAACTCTTATCTCTCATTCATTGTTTGTTATTTTACAAAATGGAAAAATCAAAAGTGTTGTGAGAGCTATTGTCTGCTGGGAGCCATGTCACATTAAAAGATCAAGCATTTGGGCTTCCAATCAGGAGAGAGGTGGAGAGGTCTGAGATTCTGCAGGAGGGAGGCTAGGGAGGCTGATGGAAGATGGATGGTTCCTCACCGGAGCACAGGGAGAAGTGTGGGAGAGTGGCTGGACCCCTAGTGGACATCTCCAATCAGGACCCAAAGCCATGAACATGAATAACCGAGTAAGGCAACTGTGTTTGTGGTTGGTCAGATACTAAAGGAAAGAAACCTCTGGGAATGCTTTGTGAGCCCTGCGCTGAAATTCAAAAAGCAGAAACAGCAGGAAGAGCTTCTCTCTGATGTTATGGGGAGGGTAGATGGTTGCAGGGTGGAATAAAGAGGGAGAGACAGACTGGGGGGCTTACCCATTCTGAAACACCAGTCAGATCTGGCATGGCAGAGGCAGCAGGAGCTCTAGGGACCACACCCTGAGGATGCTGCTGGGTGGTCTCCCCACCGAAGTGGAGTCTCAAAAGAGCTTACAGGATCCTCCAGAGAGGGCTTGTCTTCCTCCCAGGTTTTGGCTTCAGATGTGAGGAAGGGAACAAGGCAGAGACCAGTCTTGTGCTAAGGAAATATGGCTTGGAATTTATTGTGCCTGGGTGCAGGCAGAGGGCGAAAAGGCCATCTGTCAGGAGCAAAGAGAAATGGCCTTTTTAAAAATATGTGTTGAAAGAAGGCAAAGGACATTAGGCAGGAAGATCTTAGTAAATGCCAGTGGTCAGCGTTTGCTGGAAGTCTCATACCTAAGTGGGCAAAGTCTTTGAGGCATCTACTATAAATGTTTGGATGTCTTCAAATGTCTGGGTGTTTGGAAGATTCCATGCTCCATCTTGTCTCTTTTATGACATCCTGTGTTTGCCAAGGACACCAGTGCTAAGCTGAGAACAATGTCTCTGCTGGCAGACAGCTTGCGTACTTCGAGAGTCATGTCTGAATCAAGACTTAATACTAGGTAGCACTATCTCTACAGCTACCATGGAGAATAAAACATATTCTTCTTACTACTTTTTAAAAAAGTGGCACAGATACAAGACATATGTGAAGGTAAACTTTCAAGTCAAGCTCTCATAATACTGTGTAAGTTCAGGTTGTCTTTGGACTTGCTATGTAGCCCTAGTTGACGTTGAATTTGGGCTTTTCTGCCTCAGCCTCCTGAGTAATGGGATTGCAGACATGTGTCACCATACCTGGTTGGTGGCAGACTTTAGTTGTCCTACACTGTAGTGGAAGTCTTGATTGAGTAAAAACGCATAATTACATACCTGATATCTGATCACTGACCAATGAAGTCTCCCATGATATAAAATAAGATGGAGGAAATGTCTTTGTAAGTTTAAACTGGTAGATTAAATAGTTATACAGATATATTGGCAGAAATAGATCTGTTCAGCTTAGAGTTCATGATTTCAAAAGGGGAAGGGAAACATGGGAAATTAAGTAGAGTCTATCAAAAGAGCTTTAAAAATTTCTGAGAAAATGATGGAACATATAAATTTTCAAATGAATGTTGAATCAAGGAAGTAATACATTTTTGAGAATTCAATTACCTTGACTATAAAATCTATATTCTAATGAGAGAAATGAAGAGAACTATCTGAAAACCCCAAGTCATTCTCTTATTCTGTCTTTAAAAGGAACAAAGAATATTGAAGATTAAGAGATAACAAGGATACAACAAGACAGAATAAGGAAGACAGAGATTCAAATGAATAAAATTTTATAAATGTTTGACCCTTGTCCCCAAACACCAGGCAATGCAGTTTTACCTCTGGGTAACAATGGTGTAAAATTAATGATTAAACAAGAGAACTTCTTTTTGTTTTGTTAGTTTTGCTTTTCCTGACAAGGAGAATGACCTTTATTAGAAAGAACTGGAAACCCTAGAAAGCTAAATATATTTTAACTAGATATTTAATAAAAATGTCAGATGTTGTATTTTATGCTTTAATTTTGAAATTGATTATTATTTTAATTAACATCTCACATGTTTTTCCTTTTTTTGTACTGGCAATTGTACTCACAATGTTTCACTTGCCACACAAGCACTGTGCCATTGAGCTGTGTCCCTGGCCCTACTCATGTACTTTTTACCAAGTCTGTAGGTTAGGAATCACTACTTGATTTCTTATAGATGAAGAAACTGAAATTAGAGGGGTTAAGTTCCCTGCCCAATGCTTCATGTTCAATGAGAACATGAATTATTTCATCAACAATGGTGACACCAAAGTCAATGCATTAAAGTTTGTGTCAACACTGCATCTACTCAGGTGCTCAAAGCGAATTCAGAGCAATTTATCTCTAATCTTTGATGAAAGGGGAGGTACATCAGGAATCTGAAGATAAAGTATAATTCTCAATTTTTAATAGATAAAGACTGGTAGAAAAAGTAGATACACTAATCAAAGCATTTGAATTTAGTCTTATATAAATATAAAGAATGCATGATGACGAAGAGCTTGGGTATCAATTTGAAAGGACCATGAAGAGCTAGTATGAATTCAGTATGGAAAACTATGTCAGATAAACCCAATTTCTGTTTTAGATAGATTTATTAGGTGATAAAATTAGATAATTGATTATATACAAATAGCATATTCTTTAGCAGCAGGGCAATAGGTCAGATCTTTTACACTACCCCTTAGAGCAAAAAATAGAAACATGGAGAGAATATTACCACAAGTAAATGTATTGTAATTAGTTTAGAAACCGTACTGAAAGGGTGCTGGTTAGTCAATGGATTTCAGACCTAAAGAGCTACATCCTCTGCATCTCTTATGACTTGTGCTTTAAACCTGTGATTGTTTCAAACTGTTGAAGCTGGAAGCTAAACCATTTTAAATAACTGAATCAAGATCTAAATTAATAACATTTACTATTTAATGAGGGTCTACAATATATAATTCAGTGGAACTGGAGATTGCAGATAATGTGTGAATCCTCAAATTAGCCTGTCAGCAGGATTTGACAAAGGTAGTGATAATAAAGTTCTCTTTCTCAACACTGCCTTTCTTACCAGGATTCCACTCAGCCATGGACCCTATTCTACCTCACTGGTCTCTCTTCCTTCATATCTGTTATTTTTTACCAATAGTAGAAGTCCAAGTATATGTTTCTCTATTCACATTCTCCAAGAAATTTTCTAACTTCCGTGACTTCATACAGCTTCACTTTTAAGCTTCCAGATTTATATTTCTAGCCTGGACCTGTCCTAAACTTTTGGCATGTGCTTTCTGCTTCCCACTCAATACCAACATTTCATTGACTAATTGGAATTCCAGCTTAACATGTTCAAAAGGGAACTTTGAGTGTCAAGTTATCATCAAATTTCTTTTTCTGCAGTATTTTCTGGTTCAGTAAATGGCACCTTCATTCTTCCAATTATTCCCCAAAGGATATTTCCGAAAGGATGATATCTTATTTCCTAATTATGACAAGTGAGACTAACAGAAAGGAAGGATTTTTATTAACTTCACACAGCCAGGAAGGAGCAGTGACTGGGCCCAAGTGGACTGGTTGGATGCCCACGGTCTTTAGAAGTGTCCAGTCCCAAGGAAGGTTGCACTGAAGTTCTGTGTTGCTGACATTAAAAGAAAAGATGTTTTAAAAATCCATGAACACAGTGTGAAAAAGCAGCTCTGCAGCAGCAGCCCTTGGGGAAGAGCCTTCTGTAGGAGGTAGGTACGTCAGATACTTTATTCCTAAACTGATTGATATATAGTCTATAGATTGATGGGCTGCATTCTTTACAAGTATACTCTCTGCTTGTAAAACCAAACTTGCAATATCCTGCTTGATTCTGGAGACAATAGAATTAGAAAAAGAGCACAAATGTCATTCAGGAGGCACAAGCATAATGAAGAAGTCAAAATTCATGGCTAAAAAAGAATTCTTGAAGAAATTAGTGATATTTGTCCTGGAAGGGAGGTGGCCTGTGTGAAACAATTTTTATCTCTGTATTTCAATTCTGTTTAATAAACACTTAATGAAAGTCTTGTACGTGTCCATTAGGTTTTGTAATTAGCAATAGAAATACAAAGATGGAAAAGCATGGTCCATGTTTTTCACTCTCAAAGAAGCTACAGAAGGATAGAAAGATTTGTCCTTTTAGATTGAGCCCAAATCTAATGGAATTACTCAAGGATGAAATGAGCTACCCTTTCACCATCGCTAAAGATATTCAAGCACATGCTGAAAGTCTATGCAGTATAAGAAGAAGCCTATGGAGTTAAATTTATCATCATATGAGCGATCACACAGGCTGACCTTTAAGCACTTCCAACCCTGAGATGCTATGATTCTTTCATATATGCTATCTATGGCCCTTAATATCATAAATAATTGAGGCATAACTGCAAAAAATTGCATTGCCTTTGGTACATGTAAATCATCTGCTTTCTTGGGTAAAATTTGTCCTTCCTATTTAAAGTTCCTATCTCTTAATGTGTCTTTCTTCTTTTCTAGGGAAAATTATAGGGCACATAACAGTAAAATAAACAAGTACACCAGTTAAAGTTGTGAATGAGAGTGGGTTCATAGTATTTATAAATGTTTATTTTTGGCCCATTAATTGCATCAGATAGAATCAACCACAAAGTATAGATAAGCATAAAGTGCTTGTGAAATACTTTTTGAAATATGCATCTGTGACAATTTGGGACTAGTATAACATCAACATGTAATTCTGTGCTACCGAGAGGTCCCTTTGCTCAAATTAAAACAGCAGCACTCTCACTCTTTGATCGTGGCCATCTCCAGTGTTCTCATCATTTTGGCAGCGGGTGAGTCCATTCTTCTTTATGAATTTTACAAGCCAAGACATTTCTGTAAGTTGATTTGATCAGGTGGGAAAAAAAGCATAACAGTGAACTGACAGGAGAGTTTTAGAAACACTGCTGCAGAATTTGATCAGTTCCCATGGTTTCTTAAGAACAAAGGAAAATGCTCAGATTTGAAGTTTTGAGAAAAAGTGATAGAGGCAAGAAGAAAAAGGCAAGAAAACTGACTAATTCAAAGTGTATTTTGAACTCGTTGAATATGATCACTCCAATAAACTGTCTATGTAGGTCTTCGGTATGCATTATTTTACAAGGCAGTTTTACAATGGCTGCATTATTTTTAAATGGTCTCTGCGATGAAGGAGGTGACAAACTGCAATATAAATCATACCAAGCTATTTGGACAATGATTCATAGCTGACCAATGGCCAAGTACAAATATATGTGCATTATTGAGCAACTTCTATACTCTGCGATATGCAGTTTCATATAATCCTTAGAGCAATTCTTGAATCTCAGCGCTGCAGTGATAGTTTTAAACATGAAAATATGTAATCTAAAGTGGCCCATCAAGCCTACATCTCATTATAAGTCTGCTCCTCATTCCACAAAGCCTATGATGGCAAATTTTACCATAGATTGAAAGTCAATTTAATTTTGCAACAAATGTGATTATTGGGGTATTTTACTACTCTTGATACTTAGGCAAACAGGGCTGGCCATGTTCCTACAAACATAATGAAACAAAAATTATGGCCAACAAATCAACCTGCCTGCACCCCCAGGATATTTAGGAGGTCCATAGTTTTGTGCTCCAGAGTGTTCTGGATTTCAGCCCTCAGATAGCACCATTCCTGAGTTAGTTGTGGGGAGCAAGGGCGACTGGCTGATATTGACTGTGGAGGAACGCACAGCAAGTGAGCCAGGAGACCCTTAAAGAGAAAATTGGATTTGAATTCAAGCCAAGACTGACAGAGAGGGGTGGCCAACTACTTTTCAGTGTTTGGTAGAAAATGAAAATGAGATCATTTGTCCAAAATGCAGGAAAGAAGTTCTATTAAAAGGTAGTGAATACTAAGCGAGATTTTCCTTCTCTTCTATGGTCTATCTCTTGATTTTTCTGAACTTTTTGTAATTTACTATTTAATGTTATTCCATATAAAAATAAAATTAAGGTGCTAGATTAGCGCCATGGATTTTAACATTCATCCCTTTATCATACAATGCCAGTCTTAAATACAAATAGAGGAGAATTTCAATGGTGTGAGGAATCACTGACGTTACACAATTCATATTTATAAAACGCATTCTAATGAGTGGAAATGCCACACACACCCAAATGGATTCAGTTTTGTCTTACTTCTTGCCTTGCTCACATTCTACCAACACTTCCTACTTTTCCCTACTGATTGATGCGTATGGTAGGAATAAAGGAAAAATAACTATTTTATAAAGAAACTACTATCTTTCCTTTTTCTTGCAAATTGTTGGCTAATGAGGATATGTCACATGAGCAAACATGGATTTGATAGGTTTTCTTGGTTATTTGTGTTTCATTAAACATCATTGCATTCTTTTTGTGTTCAACATCTAGTTCCGGTTCCATCAGAAAGTACAGGCACAGTGCCCCTGTTACTCAGCTGCAGATTTAATACTCATGTTCTTGCTTTCACTGAACTCTCATGCATTATGAGTCTGTTAGAATTTTGTACTCATGGGCCATCATGAATTCTGCAAGCTAGTGGAGGCAGCAAGGCATAGTTGTCACATGCGTTGTATCTGTAGCCCTTTTGCTCATGCACATGCTCACATATTTCATGGATCTTGATCTGTGCAAGGTATTTCAAGACAGGCAGAGGAAAGCATTAAACCAAGGGCAGGTGGTTCTGAGCTCAAAGCTCTTGTTGTGCACAACACAGGTTGTATTCTCCTGACACTGGCCTCCTCTAGTGACAGATTTAGAAAGGAAATTGTGGTTTTGATGTCTTCCAAAAAGAAAATAGTCTCTATAAAGTCTATCCCAGTGGCAACAATTAAAAGCTGGTTAAAATACAAAACCTAACACCCTAAAGTCAAAAATTTGAACAATAACAGATATATTGAGTAAGAAAGTCAAAACATGAAGTAGTGATGTTGTATTGAATCTGAGACACCCTCAATCCTGTCCCAACTCACTCATCTCCCAGCTTTGACTCAAGTGTAGGAAAAATCAGAACACTGGGCAGCGGATGCAGACAGAAGAATCTCTGGAAGAAGCTACTCTTTCTGACTAAAGAGTTGGGGAAATGGGTTCCTGTAAGCCCCAGAGAATGGAAAAGCTCTAGCCCCCTCCACTCCCTTCTCTGCTGGTTCTGCCTCAAGGTCAGTTTCAATCACAGCTTTACATTTCATTGGTGGAAGGGGGACCAGGAAAGTAGGCCCCTGAGGGAAAATCTGTTTTTCTGGACTGGATTATGCAGCAAAAGTCTTCATTTGTAGGATTCAAACACTAAAGTATTCAAGGGAAGTACAGTATTACACTGGCAGTTGACTCAATATATGTTTGTTTCTATAATTATCTATATGCAGGGAAAATCCAAGCTTACATGGATGTATCTGATCCAGTGCAAGAATTTATTTCGGTAACCTCTCTATAACTCCCTTCTTCATTGGTGGGAAGGTTTGCCTCCATTTGCCTAGTGTTTATACCCCTTTGATCAACACTGTGTGTATAATACCCTGCTCATTCTGGTCAGAGGGTGAGACCTTCTATTGTCCATTTTTCACTCCATTTAATCTTTGACACCCAAGATAACTACCCTCTCCCGTATTCTGTTTTCTCATTCTCAAAGGCTCTACCACCTAACTATGGGACATCAGAGCTATATTTCCCAGCAGCACAAATGGTCCTACTGAGTAAATTTTGGACTACATTTTCTGAGAGAGTGCAGGATAAAAAGAATTTAAATTTTCAGATGTTCCCTAGCTTAACTCTGTCCTCAGGTATATGGATATCCACATAGTTATACAGTTCTAACTCCTTTACTTAATCTCACCATTTACTGCTGTATTCTCCAAATTTAGCAATGTTAATTTCAAAATAGTTACTGATTCAATTAATGTTGCCATGACCTGTTAAGTGGACTATGAGTTCCATGTAAGCTTCTGTTCTTTATGTTTTTAATCTGTATGACTTATGCTTGTCCAGGAATGAAGGAAAATACATAGTTTCATATGGGCCCAAGATATTCCTCAGTACATTTTACAAATTAATTTATTTGATCCACAGCACATTATGAGATATATACTATCATCCTTATTCCACAAATTCATAAAGCACAGAGAGATTACACAGATCAGCAAATATCATATAGCTAGTAATTCCTGAGGCAGAGATTAGAACTCAATGTGGCTTAAAGATCCACGTTCTTACCTACTAGGTGAGTAGCTATGATTTTATTACTTCTTTTCAAATTTCTCACACAGTAACACAACACTGTTCTCTTGATTTGTTTATCCATGATTCTATTCCTATGATATCTTTTGAAAACTTTATTTCAGATCCTTCATTTGACTGAGGTACTGATTCTAGATATTCATTCATGTGGCTCCTGGACTGTGATCTCATCTGTTCTCAGTTCCTGAAGATATAATTTCTCTCTCTTGGTTAATACTCAGAGGTAGGGACTGGTTTGCTGGGATGGCAGATTGGTTCCCTATGACAACCAGGACCTCCAAACCAAGCCAGAGGCTTTTCTACTCTTCTAGTAGTCACTAGAATGTGGTGAGCTGTTGGTGTGAATTATCAGCTTATGTGGATCACATGAAATAAGACTTACTAACATTTCCTTCTAAAGGGGTTATTTATAACTGATAGGGTATGCATTTCAACTGGTATATTCATCATGAGTAAGATGATTATCAAATCTTAGTGACACCTTATGGGTACTCTTTTATCTTTCTTATACTTACAGTGTCATTTTACTACTAGTTTTTATTGATTAGAAGTCCTTCTCACATGCTTTTTTTCCATCTAAAATAACTAGGTATTCATAACTATGTTTTTTTTTCTGGCAGTTCATACATGATTCCTTACATCAACTATCTTGAGGAGTTCATGTGGGAATTCCCATGCTAATGAGACATCAGCTCCTTTACCCCAAACCCATGATTCCCAATGTGTACATTCTCCTTTCAGCTAAAACTCTAGTCATCATTTAGAATTAGGGATAAATGGGCCTCCTCATCTCTTAGACTTTCATTTTCATGCTTAGAATATCTGACTTCTTAAACCTTTTGCCCATGGTCTTTTTAAAAAATGTGTTAATTCTTTTCCATGTAGGATTGCATGAAAAGCCCCTTTGTTACATATTAGATAAATGGGCAGGCACCAAGCAAACCTTCTTATTTCTTTAAACCTAAGTTTTCTTCTGCAACCACCGTGAACCCTTTCCTACTAACAGTTTTCAGAATTCTTATTGTTCTGAGCATTTCCTCCAACACACGAACATATGATAGGGGAAACATTTCACTTTGCCCTGAGCCTGGTCAAAGTGCACTACAGGACCCCTGATCAGATATGAGGCTAGAATCACATAGCTCGAGGAAGCTAAGCTGAGATAGAACCTCTTAGGGAGACACTGGATTTAAAAGCGAGGAAGATTATTGGCCAGATTTATTAGGCTAAAAAGATAGGAAAGCAGATCACAGCTGAAATGGGAAGGAGACACCTCTGTGCAGAGGGGGGAAGCCATTGTGTGAGCTCAGAGAGGGTTTTGGGGACCTACTGTCCTCTCAGAGGAAGGGGATGGCAGCTGCAAATCTTCTGTCAGGACAGCCATCTCGCCACTTGTATTTTACTGAGATTTTCCTCCCCTTCCTGTGTGCACACTGCTCTACTTTCCAGACAGAGGCAGTTGAGATAAACTTCCCTAGTTCCCCTCTTTCTTCAAAGAGTTTCTGTTGCTTGATCCTGAGCAGCTTCGGAATTCCAACTGTCCCCACTGTGCACAGGACAGCGGTCAGGAGCCTGTACCCTCTGCTCCTTTGTCTCACCTACGGCACCCTCTTGTGCCCTGACCCTTTTTACACTCGCTCCCATCTTCGGAGTTGTTATTATTTCCCATTTCTGATCTTTCTTCTCCCCTCAGGCCTCAATATTACTCCTGCAGCTACAAGGCTTGATTCTTTTCGTGACTTTCTTGATTCAGTTTTTCTCCAATGTCACTGTAAACTGTCTCCCTCGTCACCTGGCCCCAGAGACTGTGCTGGCACAGCTTCCGTGACCTCTGTGCCCAAAGTACTCTCTTGAGCTCTCCAAGTGGATCTCAGCCACCTCTCTTTAGCTGAGGAATTTGTCACCCTTTCACATCAGTAGGGGTGTAGAAAGTGACTCTTTGGAGAGATCTGCTATGGCATTTACCATTCTCATGATGCTGTTTGCCTCTGGCAATAAGATATACTTAGCATCCCTTCTGCAGGGTACTGTAATTGACTCCTTGGACTTCTGTACCTTTGGGTTGTCAAGTGAAATTATTGTTCTTTATGTTTTTCCCTGCTGGCTTACCATGACTCTGAAAAACTGGTTATGTAGTACAATTCCTGCATTCCTGCTCTCATAAAATTTAGTTTTAAATTTTTTTCTGCTTTGTAACATTTCTCAGTTCCTTTTCCCTATTTTACAGAAGTAGTTTAGGGGGACACATTTCAGAAAATTAGTACAATTATCTTCAGCTTGGTGGTGCATCGGAGCAGGCCCTCCATTGTCTTCTATCAGCAGACAATGCAAAAAACCTGAGTAATCTTGGAAATGCAAAGGCAATTCACAATCTTTTTCCTTTAACTTAGGAAATTATTTGAACTTATTTCCCACCTTACTGGTTCATAAAAAGCCAAAAAGAATTACTTGAATTTTTCTCTCTTTTCTTCTCATGTATAATTGTTGTTATCAAGAAAGAAGGATGTGTGAATTTATTCAAGAAAATTTATTGAATCTCTTGTACATGGCAGTCAAAAGGCTAAGACACGGTTTCACGGAGATAAAGACAGTGTCTAGTTTCCAGGAGTTCATAGCCTGGTGGGAGATAGGAACCTATACCCATTATAACACAATATGAATAGAGGGAGAATAATTTTGTGTTGTAAGGACATGTGAAGAACATTTAATACTACTTAGGGAAGAAGAAGGTTAGGGAAAGCTTCCAAGAAAGATGATGATGCCTGAGCAGAGTCATTTAAGGATTAGAAGGGATTTTCCAGACATAAAAGGAAAGTTCTTTCCAGGCCAAGGGTACACCATGAACAAGGGCATGAATGCAAGAGAGAGAAAAACCCTGCTGGGGTTGCAGGAACTGTGGCAAGTCTGGAGCAAGGGGAACAAGTAAGGTTCTTTGGAGGAGTGAGGGTAAGAGAGGAGGTTGAGGCTGGATCTAGAGGGCTTCATATGTCTTTCTAAGGAGTCTCCACTGTGGCTGGAAGCCACGAGGTCATTTAAACAGGAGAAGGCCTTTAGAGATTCGTGCATTTGCTAATTCTTTTGGCTCCATTGTGATTAATGGGTTAGAATAAGGCAGCCTCACGGGATGACAGATGCTTTTTATTAATACAAGGAAGGGTCACAAGGGCGCCAAATGAGGCAACAGCATTGTAAATTGAAGGGTGATATCTGAGGGATACTGACTACCTTCAGGGCACAGGAGTACATTAAGATGGGGAAGGAACTTACACAGCTCTCTTGAATACAGGTAATCCTGTATTTGCTGACCTAACTGATGGCTGAAGACATGGTTAAATTATACAGAATTGTTTTAACTGTGTATTTAGTTTATGAATCTTCTGTAGTTGTCTTCCTTTTAAAGATATTCAAAGAGACACATACACACAAAAGAACATATTTGCAGGAGATTCAGAAGTAAGTAGTGGGAATTGGCCCTGTTCTGTTTGAGTACGACAAAAATGCAGAAATACAGAATTTTTGCATAGTTTTCTTTCTTCTTCAAATAACTGAATAAACTTCATAATAATAATGTCGTAATTTAAAAAAAACAGAAGACACTTGGTGAGCACTTTTTTTGTCTTGAGTCATTTTAGTATATTACATCACTTTATCTTCAACAGGTTGGAGTTGATAAGTTAGAACAATAACAATCACGTATCATAAATAAGAAGATAGTCGTGGAAAAGGCTAAGATCTTTCCCAGGAACACATAATAAGTAAACAAACTGGGAATTGAATCTGGGTGTGTGCATCTCCAGAGTTTTGGTGTTGAATCACAATCTTTTTTCTTTTTGTTCTGGGGATCAAACTCATGACCTTGCACTTACCAGGCAAGCACTTGTACTGCTTAGCTAAATCCCCAGTCACAATCTTTTTTCTGTCCCCAGGCAGTAGGTTTGGTTTAAGGCAGACTTGGTGAGTTCTATTTTGGATCTGCAGGTGGATTTTCAGCAGACAATTGTGAACTGGAAGGTCAAGTGAATAATCCTCCCAGGAGCCACACATCTAGGGAAGGTACCAAATAGGCAATGAGGAGTCTAAGGGGTTATGTAGAATGTGACCTGCCATGCCCTTACGTTAATTTCCTTAAATAATATTTATTAGTACATGTTTGGAATACATAATGATTACACTCATTGTGAGGAGCTGGGACATGTAAGTGTTTTAATTTTTTTTCCATTCCCTTTCCCTTTCCTCCCTTCCGCCTCACTCCTAGGCTGTCCCTCTGACTCTGCAAGCCAAGGGAGACTCGGTCATCTTCAGCAGGTCTGGATTGCGCGGCCTCAGCATGTCCCTTAGCCTAACCCCTCTCTTCATCATCTGCTGTGACATGAGTGGGTTAAGTTTGTTCCATTTTCTCTTTCCCTTATGATAATTCTTATCATGAGAACACATTAATCTTGTGCTATTTTCTGTTTTCATTACAATCTTTGTCACACAATTGGAGCATCAGAATGTTAATGCCTCACATCTTCTGTGAAGGGTAGTAGAATTCTCCACTGCTTTGACCTTTCCAATGTTCTGCATTTCGATTGGGTCTGGAAGTTGATGATTAATGATAATTACAATAATTATACCAAGGGAGTCGAAATATAAATTACCAAATGTTCAAAGGAAGCCACTTGAAGCCTTTAATAGAATCTTGAACAATCTCTGTCCAAATGTTCCCACTTCCTCCTCCTGCACCGCCATGAGACATCCCTCTGTGAGTAAGTTGGGAGAGATTCAGCCTAGGTGACAGCCAGAAGAATAAAAGAGCTGTGATTTGTGAGTCATGTTTTAGCTATATGAAGGGGGAAAAAAAGAAATCAATTTTTAAATCAATAGAATGGTCCTTTGCCCAAACAGCTTTGCTTAACAAAGAGTGAGCATTCCATAAAACAAGACTTCGCTTTCGATTCAGATCATTAACTACGGTGCCCATTAGGCGGGAGGTGCCACGGGAAAGGGGATATTTACTTGTCTCCTCTGCTCTGGTTTCTTGGCTTTAATCTGAGGGAGGTGTCACTTTCTAGAGTGAAAGGGATAATTCTCTACCCACACTTTGTACCTGTGCCCACCTGACCACTGATCCTAGTGCAAGCAGATTCTATGGACTCTTTGCAATGGGCAACATTCCCTGAGGTTTACTTATTTTTTATTTAAGAAGAGACAGGAAGAAGCATTAGAATGAAGGGTTTAAGACCCTTTGTTTTTTTCTTCTCACTGCAATAGACTCAGCCTTGCATTGTGATTTCCTGTGTAGCATCTCTCTATCCAGAAGCTGGAAGAGTTGCATTAAGGTCAAGCTTCTGCAGAGAATAATTCTTGGAAACGAGATACTGACAGTAGGTTGTTAGTGTACATATTTTCATCCATAGACTAGAAGAAGTCTTTTACCATAAGTGTAACACACTTACAGGTATTGTACTTGCTTTTGAGTGTGTCTGTGAATGTCATAGCATTCACTAGTTCAAACAAGCCTTATGTAGACTAGAATGTTTAGAAGACAGTGTACTGAAGATGAGGGGAGTAGAAGAACGCTTGTGGTCGGGTATAAGAGGTCTGCGTGGTGTCACTCGTCAGACATATATAAGATTCTGTGAGCTTCCAAGCCACTGTTGACTAAAACTGAATGTCACATGTGAGAGCTTTTCAGCAGACAAGATAAAGATTTTAAAGAGAATTAGTATGGAGTAGTTAAACCGGGGCAGGGTCTTTGGGTCAGAAAGCTATGGCTTTTCTGTTGCTTTTGCCTTAGGCTCGGAAGTTACCTCATTGGTGGCTCCAAGGGGATTCAAGTCCAGGCAGGTTGACTGCTATTTCAGGATTCTCAGTGATTATAGTTCCTTGGAACATGCTTACCCAGAAGATCCCATTGGATCTAGAAGTTACCTCTAGAAATCACGCTAAGAACACATGTTGTTTTCAACTAGTACTTAGTCTTAGGAATACTTCATATCCCTGAAGAACTGAGGTGTGTTTGTGTTCCACACATGTATATTTCTGTTCATTGGGAAATTTCTCACTTTGAAAGATGGTACACTTCTTTTAGGCTGGTATAATGTCTCATTGCATAGGTATGAGATAGAGAGTTTAGTGTCTGATGTTAACTGTAGCATGACTATTTGAGGAAGTTTCATTATCTAATATTATTACTACCTATCTTGTGCTTTTCTTTGTTAGCTAAGACACAGCCTTAGAATGATAGATTTGAACTCAGCCTGAATGCCTGATCTGCGAATGAATTAATTCAGAACTATCTGGTAACTTCTCTTCTTCAAGTGAACTTTTCCTGTCTTTGAGTATTTTCCCCTGCAGAGACATTCTGAGCTTGTAAACATGAACTCAAGAAAATGTAAGCTGTGACAGTTGATCTTGTAACCTGGCCAGTTTCTACTATATTAAATCGCATCCTGATTGTTTGAAAAGCACAATGCTTTTGATCAGCTACTGAGGTCATTCTTGTAGGGTCAAGTATCTCATTACACTTGTATTTTCTTCCAAATGGGTTTGTACCTTTATTTTATTCTGCTACTTGTTTTTCTGTGCTATTATTGCAGTTTTAAAAATACCTATTTCCTGCTCTCTGAACTCAAAAGAAACATTGCTTTAAAAAAATATAAGTGGCTCTAATGAAAAAGTTAAGACACTGGCTTTCTCTTTTTGTTAATGTGTGCATGTTTTGAGAAAAAATAGTTGAGTGAATAGTTGATGTGTATCTGTACTGAAGAATTCAGTGATGGAAGGCAGATTCTTGTGTTGGCTTAGCAGAATGAAGAGAAATCAGGTTTATATTTATAAGAAAGAAAAGAAATGTGTCCTTTCCAGGAGTAGAAAAGTGTCCTTTCTCGATATGTATGTATATACATCCTAACAGTGGGAAATATTGAAAAAGTCAATGCAAATGCTACAAGCTGACCGCTGTTTTGGAGCTGCCGAGTTGGTTTGGAAAGCTGCCAAGCTTGTGGGATCCCATGATGTCTCAGTCTTGAGTTTTTATGAAGAGCTGCAGTTGTCGCACTCTCTACCTTTACTCCTGTTAGTAATATTGGTCAATTTTTATGTCAAATATGAAATAATATCTATCAATTTATGTTCAAAATTAGAATCATTTTGTAATTTACTCCACACCACACAGACTTCCTGAGGTTCTTCAAGCCTGAGGCTTTGTATCAGAAGACTACCTTTAAAGTTAATGCATTCTGTCAAAGAAAATAAAGAATTGTGGAAAAAGAGAAAACAAAAGAAAAAAAGAAAAGAAAAGAGAGAGCCCATTGAAGCAAGCCCTGGAGAACTGGCTAACCTCTTCCTCTGTGACTGTAACTTTTTCAGGTTTTTGACTTGCTGTAGTGTCTAGTTTTGTGCTGCTGTGTGAGATTTGAGAATAACTTTGTCTGGTTTGTCTTTTCTTTCATTGTTTACCTTGCGTTTCTGGATTCATTCTATTAGGTGAATATTCCTATTTAGACCCGTTACATTTCCTGATTCTATATTCAACCCACATCAGCTTTAAATTTCCATCCTTTTCTTCGTTTGCTACATGGAAAGGATATCATGAAAGAATGTAACCAAATCCCTAATTTCCATCATCTGTAGACGACCTACTTTCAAGAATGAAACAGAATCTGTTAATGTTTTAAGCAAGGGAGAAACACTTTAGTGTGAATGTCCTTGGCTCATTCAGAGGTTGTATCAATTCAGATATGACTAAAAGACTCAGTGGTTCCTCTGACCAAGTCCTATTCCACAGATTTTTAAATTCAGTGCTGATAGTATATGGGCTTGATTATGGTTCATTGCTGGACATAAACCAAATTAAATGGGGCCAGAGGATGAACTAGTTTCCCGTACTGGCTCTCTGAAACCCTGTTTCTGTTCTTTCTTGGCCATATACTGCGGGATGTGGTCATTGCTCGCTCGTTGACTGGTACCGTGTTGAAAGCCATAGTAATGAATTAAGGTCACGGGATGCTAGTCCTGTTCTGTGGTGGTGGAGTCAGCATGGCTTGGATTATTCCCCACCACCATGAAGCAGCTAGTTCAGCTGTCTACATGGTCCCACTTAAAACAGAAATAAACCAGATCACTGTGTTTCCTGGTCTTTTCTTTTACAGTGCAGCAATATGCCAACCATTTTAATGCTCACCATAAGGCAGAGCCACGGTCCTATTTGAATATATTATATAACCAAACAGTGCTGTCATCTTTAAAGCTTGCAGAAGTTGCATCATGTATGCATTTTTTGAAGCAGTAGTAGTTTGCATCTCGTAATAAATATGAAATAATCACCATCATCTGTGAATCTTCCAGATCCAAATCACCCAGTTCAGCACACAACCTCCAGGACCCAGGGTCTTTATTACTCTTCCCTGCATGTTGTAAACTCAACATGGATCTCCCTCGTTTCTATGTTTTTCTCCTTTATGGGGCTTCTCATAGATTACTTCTTCCATGGCATTCTTTAGTAAACACATTCACTTTGTGAGTCCTCCAAAGGCTGAAAAGTTAAAACATTGAGCAAACCAAAAAGTCAGAGCAGAAGCCCCTTGGACTCTTGATCATTAATCATGGCTGGGAGTGTGTGTCAGAGCTCAGCGCAGCTCTGATTTCTCTCATAAGCCCTCCGGGCACAAACATCGCCTTATTTGTGTCTTCTGGAGCACCCAGTACACTGCCGGAGTTCCATAAATAATTAATTTCCTCAATAATAATGGGAAGCAGAGGCTTCCAAGAAGCTTCCTTTCCCTGTACTGTGAAACGGGTGTTATGGTATTTTGACTATCGAAACAATGATTAAGCAGCTTTGGCACACTTTATGTTTGAGCTAAATGTGATTTTGCTAATGCACCATCTCATTTCTCCCTCCCCCAACACTCGTATTTTAATGATTTCTAATTAATATTGTAATATTTCTTGAATAATTCATGTTTTTAAACATGAAAGGCTGGCATAAATTTATGTCAATCTGTGTGTGTATTGCAGCGCTGTGCATAACAAACAAACACAGTCTGCTTCCTTTGGAAGCTAGGGAAGGGACAAGAGAGAAGAGAATTCTGGAAGGTAGGTGTGAGATACTTCTCCTCTCCTGAAAAGAAAGCCCCAGCCCTGGGTTGTCCTCAGAGATGAAGGCGGGAACTTCGGTCTTTGAGATCACTGTTTATCATTTCATCTTTTCTCCTGACAGGTGCCTGAGGCCCTCCAGCTGCCCTTCTTTACCTTGAACTCCTCTTTCTTCAGCTGGTTCCTGAACTTCACATCCCCTGGCTCCAGCCCCATCATGAAACTATCTTTTACCATCTCTAAACACTGCTCAGTGATAGTTGCAAACTATCATTTGGTCAGCTAGTCAGGACTCAATGGGTAACAACTGGGGGTGGATTTATTCATTTTGTCAACAAATATTTAATGAGTAACTGCTGTTGCCTGCTGCATTGAACGCCTGAGGGTATAAGGCTGGATCTGTGATTGTGGGATCTTAGCCACTTAACACAATTGCTCTGTTACTGGGTCTCCTGAAGTATCCTGGTATCCCCAGCAGGCCTGTGGGGAAACTCCTTTAAGGACAGAGAATTTTTAAGACTCCTGGATATCTCCTGATTTTCCCTTCAAATAGTTTGGGCCATAGTCACGATATGGTAGAAAAGCATGTGTCAGCTAAATTTTTATTTATTGATTTATTCTTCTGGAAAAATCAATGTAGGAACTCGATGAAAGGTTTCAGACATAAACAGAGTACACTTCAAACTTCTCCCTAACTTCACATGGTAGTGATCTCCTTGGTTCAGGGCTAAACTTATGTTTTATTAAATTAAACACAAAATCATCCCAGAGACCCAGAAACAGGAATCCTTCTTGTACAGCAATTTCTCCTCTCGGGTATAAGAAGCCTGTTGCTTTAGAGAGACTGCATACATGTCGTATGTGTTGTCCAGTGATTTCCGTTTCACTCCTCCTTCTTCCCTGAGGCTGGAGAAAAGACTTTAATATCTATCACTTCTGTCTGGACTAAGACACTACTAATTCTGTGTTGACCCTGCTGTTGGGGCCATTAATGTGTGTCACTGTTAATTAGTAGCCGCTGCAATACCCAAGCTAGCGACATGGTTCACTGAGATGGATGTAGCTATTTTGATTGCATTGCTATTGCTGGGCTAACTATCATTTGTACTAATGATTTCCAAGTAGGTAGCAAAAGGGTAGGAGGGAAATGACTTAATTTGAGTTTTTCCTCTACTATCTCTAAGAGCAATGTCAGTTGTGAAAATGTTCTGTGGAGGACTAGCCCCTGAATGCATTGCGGTCTTTGGAAAGACAGATTGTTAGTAACTGACCATAAAGAGATAGGGAGTGTTGGTGATTATGTGTATGGAGTAATTGCTCCAAAATGGAGATAACATACCTGCCTTTTGATGTGCTGCAGATGGCCACTGTGGACATAATCATCCCACAGACAGGCAAGGTCTTCTGTGTCTGTTGCTGGTTTTAATGATGCTGAAAAATATAAAATGGAGTTGAAAATACAAGATTGTGGGGATATGCAGCTGGTAGCAAGAGGGGACATTTGGTTTATCTCTGTCTAAAGGGCATAGGAAGGCATTTAGACGTAGATGAAAAACATTTTAATGAGGTGAGGTGAAACTCTGAATAATTCTGAAAGTTTTCAGAATACATGCTTCCCTTCTGTGCTTTCTTGTCTCCGTGATGCTTGGGTATGGAGCTGCTGTGTCTCACAATAAAACGGCCACAGTTCCCAACCTCTAGGGCCAGGATTAAGAGTGGACATCTGCATGGCCCTAGATGGGAGCCAGAAACTCAGGCCCCTAAGCACAGTCACACTTCAGCGCTGTGGGCAGTTTCTGTGCGAGTCCCTGTCAGCTGTTCTCTGCCCTCAGCCGTGTTATTCAGGGACTCTTACAAACCGCTTGGCCTCAGAGTCCATCCTGCCATCTCTTCTCTCACTTCCAGCCTTTTGCTGCCTGGGAAAGATACTCTGAGGTTCTGCACAATTATTTACAACCCTTTCAGCTCATAACCGTTTTCCATCTGCTCACAGCAGCCTCTGCGTCCAGGGCTTGGACTGCACTTCAGCTCCTCAGCACTCTTCATCCTTCGCCATTTTGTCCTCTCCTGGTTTTCACCCTTGCCCCTTCCCTGACCTGTAACTCGCAAATCCCTTCCGTCATTAAAAGAAAAGTCTTAATTTTCCTTCACTTTCCGCTTGAGCTAAAACTCTTATGTGTTCCTTTCCTTAATGGAAAAGTTTACCGGAGGTGCAGTCACACTGCCATGCTGTGCTGATCTACAATAAAAATTTCTGTTTCTTGCTTTGCGTTTGCTCCCTAGATGGCGGGCCTCAGCCTCCACTGTGCCACTGAACTGTTCCAGAAGGATCCCATCCCATTAGCCTCCTCCCTGTGGCTAATGGGACTCGCCATGTTCAGTGCCCACCTTACAGGCACCTTTGGACGGTAAGGCAGTCAGCCAGCCCCTCTCCCCTGAGTTCCTGTCCTCCTGCTGCCAGGACACTTCCCTCACTCTCTTTGGTCATTTCCTTATGCACTGGGGAGTTCCTTGTCAATCTTTCTGGGTTGTTTTGGCAAGTGTATCTTACAGTTAAAACTTACATTTTTGGAACCTTTCCTTCTCCTCTGCTCTTAAGCTAAATTTTTAGAATCTTTATAATTTTTGACTCTTTAGCTCAGGATCCTTTAGTATTTTATAAAAGCATGAGACTTTTTCAACAGGGCCTCAAGCTTTCTCCAAGTTAGTATACTCAGATCCAAAACAAGCATCCTTTTTCTCTGAGCCTAAAACCTGCTTGCATTCTTGCTCTCTCGCTCTCTCTCTCCTCCAACCCAGGGACAGACAACCATCTACCACACAACCCAAACTACAAACCTGTCCCTCTCTTATGTTCTACCCTCATTCATCACACCCAGTATATAACCAAGTCCTCTTTACTGTGTTCATGGTTACATCCAGTATTACAGCTCTAATTTCCTCATATAGAATTTTTTTTTCTAATTTATAAGAATTCTTTGAATTTTCTCACAAGATCAATGCGTTTTGGCCCTCTGTTTGAACTTCATCATCTACCCTTTCTCCTTCCCTGTATCACCCACCAAGGCAGTTGCAACTGCTGGACTGAACCATATCCTTTCCTTTCCTGGGTTCGTACAAGCTAGGCCCTTCTCCTGAAATAACCCTTTCCTGGGTAGCTCCTGTTCTTTCACATTATGGCTAAAAGCTACCCTCTTTAGCAAAAATTCCACGATCCCACAGGAAAGACTGAAGGCACTTTGGGCATCTTGTTTGCCTCCCAATTCCAGAGCATTTGTTTGTTTTCTTTTCCACATCTTTCCACCAACTGTACTCTAAGCATCTTGAAGGAATAAATCTTTTTTTTTTATGTGTCTAACAACTGCTTACTGCCATTTATTGAAGTTACATAACTATTCTATCCCTCATTCAAGGTTATTCTGTTTTCCTCTGCATTGTATTCACATTTTATGAAAGTAAGAACAAACCTACCTACAATTCCCAGATACAGAAAGCGGGGTTGTTCGTATGTCCTTGTAACTTAAAAGGTGCATTACTTGGTATAAAACATTTGATCTTTCTGGTCCTCAGATAAGGGCTAGGATGAGATCAAGGGATTTAATTGTTTTCTGAGGAGACCAGAGTTTCTTAAAGGCAGGAAGGAAAGTGAGGATGAGGGATTCAATGCCCTTCTTACTCTTTATTTCAAAAATCAGTTCCACTTTCATCAATTTTGTATATTGTGATCCTATGTAGAATTTTCTTTAAACCAAAGATTCCACTGCTAAAATATAATTTGGAACCACCTCACAGGGTTATCTCTAATTCTCTCCTGGCTGAAAAAATGTCTGTGCCTCTGTGAGCTGCATGGCAATGCCGGCCTCACAAAGCGCTCGCCAGGCAGCACGGTGCAGTGGCATTGAATGATCTTTGTCTAAACACTTGATTTTACACTTCCTCCATAGGAGAGAGAGGGAAATAGGGCTGGATGGGGTGCAGAGAAGAGGAAAGTGCGCACGAGGAGGGCAGTGGAAGGGAAGAGACAGAAAATGCAAAGGCAGATTGACCGTAGGTAGAGAAGTATATCACTCTCTACTCTGATGCTGCACACTGAGGAGCATGCACATCACAGAGCATAGGACAGTCAAGAGGCTGAGCCCCTCCTTCCCAAAAGTCTCCCCAAGGATGAGCATTCCACAGTGCTCAACACAGGGCTCTATTCAAAGGCACATACTTTTAATTCAACACAGACACCAAATGCACGCCAGTACCTTTGTGTTGCATCAAAGAAATGGATGAGAGTTCAGCTCCAGAGCTGGGGGACAGCGCTGGGCTGCTAAAGACCCTGCTAATCTCTAAAATGGTGGTGTGCACATCACATTTTATGTGCTACTTAAGGGGTGTTCATTTTTCACATTGAACTAAGTATAACATACAACTTCATCTTCCGATCTTTCTGATGGTTTGAAGTTCTGTGATTTTTTTTTTGCATGTTTTCATGAATCATCATTAAACTTTTATATGCAGGAGCTACTTTATGTGTAAACTATATGGTGTTTATTTGCTTGTTGTAACCATGATTTGTATAAATAATATGGAGTGTGTTGGAATCTGCAGAAAAGATGCACAGATACCACGGCCTAGCAAAGGCTGCAGACAGCACTCTAGGTGTCAGCTCTGATTTACATCATCACATTTAAATGCAAGAAGGAATGTGGATTCTAAAGAAAATCAAATACATTAAAGCAAAGCTCTTTGCATTTTTACAGGCATAGACAAAACAAGCCTGAAATCTACACTCTGTTTAGATGTCCTTGATAGAAAAGATAGAAATTCTGCTTAATCATGGAATTTTGGAAAAGAAATAAATTCAGATGATGAGGGGCAGAAAAAGAAATGCTACATAATAATTTTATACTACATAAATCTTTTTATTCAAGAAGTGCATTTTGAAATCTCATCGAAAATACTGTGTAGAAAGTTGAATTGTCCTCAGATTGTTCCCTTTAAAAAATAAGGTGGAAGATGGCTGGAATTTCAGGATAGGGAAAAATAGCTTTTTTTTTTTTTTAAAGCAACTTAATTTTATAGCCAAATGCTGTTGGAGATTTATCTGAGATTTCTACCACCTTTTAAAAGACTTGTAAGTTGTTGTCAGTTCCATTTAAGTATTAACACTGTTCTTGCAATACTAAGAATTGCTAAATAATAGCAGATTTGAAATTACTATTTTTCTCTGTTAAAAAATGTTGCAGATGGAGGAAGAGATTAGATATAAACTTTCATTAGAGTAGTTAATGTGTATCATTCTAAACCCTTTAGAATGTTAATATGTTCCAAGCCCTAAATTAAATCAAGAGAGGACCTGTCAGAACCAGCAAACCAATGTATTTTTTTTGCAGCACATAAATCCAATTTTACTTGAAAACATTATACAGTACTTTGCAAAATCATTCCCTTGTTGCTTTAATTGACAATAGCTACTTTTCAGAGCCTTCTTCTGCCCAGACAAAGCTAATGTGACACAAAAGATGACAAGTGGGGTGGTGGTAAAATTTATGTAAGTGAGCTAGAATCCACACTTTAGTTGGTGCTCACAAGTCTGCCAACCTGATTTCTTCAGAGGACATTAAGTCAGTTTCTCATGCACAGATTTTTTTTTTCTGAGGTGTGTGCAATACCTTCTGGGTCAAGACACTTTGTTTCTCTTTCCTTCCTCCAAGGCATTGCCCTTACCTCATTCATTATAGAATTGTGTTTGTCCTCAGTTTCCCCCAAACCTTGTTTCTGTTTTCATCAGTATCCTAATAATGACCTGGACTGTGGGAAACTTTTCTGAATTGTTTTCTAAATTATATTAGCCCCTTTTCCAGTCCTTTGTACCTCCCTGCCCTCTCAGCAGATAGTCCTTTAAAATAATCTCTTCAGTTTGCTTTGTCTCTGAAGAATATACATGCATCATTTTGTATATTTTTTCATTTTAAAGAGAATAAAACAAAACAAAACAAAACAGCACAAAGCAAATCAGAGCAGAACAATGAAAGCAACACAGCACTTCACAACAAGACAACAGGACATCAACAGTGGCTACCATAATGTCTCTTGTTTTCTTCGAAATAGTTGACCATAGCTTCACACACAATAGTATTGAACATAACAGAATAGTATAAAGGCATTCAAAAGAATGAAAGCATTACAGGACTTCAAAACCAGATAAGAGGAAATGAATAATGACTACTATAATATCTCATTTTCCTCAAAAGAAGTTGTCTATACCAGCACACATAGTAAAACCAAATAAAACACAACAGGATAGAACCAATCAAAATGGAAGAACGAAAGCATGATAAGACTTCAAAACAAAATGATAGGAAGTCAGCAATGGCTACCAAAATGTCTCATTTTCTTCAAAATAGCTGTTCATACCATCACATATAAAAAAACAAACAAAACAGCATAAAACCAATTAAATGAATGAAAGTTTATAAGACTTCAAGACAATATAATAGGAAATCATGATTACCATAATATATACCATTATATTCAAAATAGCTTCCCCTATTATCAGAGTAAAATCTAACAAATCAAGACAGAACAAAGCCAAACCTAACAAAATTATGTAAATAATGCAAGAGTTCAAGAAAGAAAATAAGAAATTAACAGTGTTTACCACCTTTCCCTCCCAAGTGATTTCTCCCTTACTACTCTTACATTAACTATTTTGCTTTTGGATCCCATTAACTCCTTCTGTTTCTTATCCTAGGGCTCCTGCTTATGAGTTTGAACTGTTTTGCCCGTGAACATGATTTCCAGTTGTATCCATTTACCTACAGGGCCTTGAGATTATTCTACTTTATAGCTGGGTCGCTTTCCATTGCATGAAAATACCATATCTTTCTTATCCATTCTGTGGTTGATGGGCAAGTTACTCTTGCTTTTTTTTTCTAGGCTCATGTCACATGGAACAATTGTTTCCTCTCCTTTGATTTTCAGTGTATGAATTTCCTTTCTAGTTAAATGTTTCTTGTGTACAGCATATCAGTCAATCTTATTTCTTGATCCACTCTCCAAATGTTTCTTTTTATTGCTGAGCTGAGACCATCTACATTAATGGTTATGACCAGCATACATCAGTTTGTCTCTGCCCTGCTATCATTCTGCTGTTGGCCCTCCACTCTTCCCCTTGATTCAATTGCCTGTCCTGTTTGTCAGTCCTCCTCTGCTGCTGTTCCTGGAACCATGGTCATCTTATCTCTCTGTAGAATATCCTTTAGCACCCTCTGTAGTGTTGGTTTGGTAGTCATGAATTCCTTCAGTTGTTCTTCATCATGGAAGTATCTTATTTTTCCAGCCATTTTGAAAGATAGTTTTTCAGGATACATCGATCTGGGTTGGAAGTTTTTTCTTTCAGGATTTCAAACACTTTACTCCAGACTCTTTGTGACTAGATGGTTTGTGTTGATAAGGCTGCTATGATTCTGATTTGTTTTCCTTTATAGTTGATCTGTTTCTTTTTCTTTTCTCTAACAGTTTTTAATATTGTTCTTGTGCTGCATTTCTGGGATCTTGATTATCATACATCTGGTTGTAGATTTACTTTGGTTGTGGCTAGTTGGAGTTCTATGTGCCTCACTTATCTGCATGCCAGATCCATTTCCCATGTTTGGGAAGTTTTCTTCTATTATTTCTGTAAATAGCCTTTTTATTTCATTTGTGTTGACCCCTGCTTCTTCATTGATATCTATCATTCTTAAATTATGCTTCTTTGCATCATCTTGCAGCCATTGAGTTGTTATTTCCTGATTCCGTGTTATTTTTAAAAGATCGTTCCTTTCACATTCACTAGCTGCAGTCCTATCTTCAAGGTTTGAGAATCTATCTTCACTCTCTTTCAAGTAGTTTTGCCAGCTTTTGATTGAATTTTTAATTTCCTGCATCTCTCTTTGAATCTGTTTCTTGCATTGTAATTCATTTTTATATTCATTCAGTGTTTCCATCATTTTCTTATGCTCCTCATTTGTCTAAGAATTATCACTGAAGCAAAGGTATAATTGTCTTCAATTATTGAAAAGGTTATAATATATAAAAAGAATTAGCTTTTTCTATGAGCTCCAAAGAAGAATAAGGAATGATCCGTGAGAGTTAAATTAGGTAGCTGGCACTGTCTGAAAATGGTGGAGAGAAGCTTTGTTACTTATTCCTTTTGTGTTAATCTATAGTTTGGGTGAATATTTCTCATTACATTAGGACCAATATTGGCTTAGATGAAAGGCTAAATTTTAAGGCCCTGTGGCATTTGAGCAGCATTCCATCTTTGACATTAGATATTTTTCTGTATTTAACAATACTCATCCTACCCATCTTTAATATGGAAAAATTACCATCTGCATTTCAAGTCTCTGTAAAGATACAATATGATAATATATAGATGTTTGAAAGCATATTAGGGCTTTTAAAATCAACTATACTAGACTGAATAAATATTAAATGAGACAAGTCTATAATCTTCTCTTGATTTCAATTTTGGATTGTTATACATCCATACTGTGGATGTCATTTGTTCCTTGCATATGTCTTTGATTGGGTCCCTTCCATCCATCAAATAGTCCATTTTTCACACTCAGACACTTGGAAAGAGTGCTTTTCTAAAATACTGCATTATGTACTCAAGAAATGCAAAATATCAACCAGTATGGTAAAGAGTGCTATGTTTTCACAATTCTGTTTCATAGTCAACTTTCTGGGAATAGCAAATACTTGTTAGATTGCAGCTATTTAACTGTACTATGCTTAATGGAAAATGGAATGAGATATTGCATGCTGTTTTCTGGCCTATTAATAAACTCTGCCTGAATAGCCATGCTTTATAATCTCTTTTTTAGAGACTTTGGAGGACAACTGTTTAATTTGTCAGTCAAAGCATATGGAAATAGCTTAGATCATTCAGTTACCACTTGGAGGACAAGTTGTCTCTGAGATCCACTTGACCTACATTAGACTGCCTTAAATAAGAAATAAACTTTATTGTATTAAATTCTAGATATTTCAGTTTTATTTATTTTTATTTAATTGCAACCTAACCTATTTCATTTTTTCTAGTGCACAGATTAGTACCAAAGAAGAATGGTAGCTAAAGCAAAAACCTAAAACATGAGGTATTGTTTAGTTTTGGAAGGCAAATGACAAATTAGAATGAAAGTTTATCATTTTTGCCATCATCCCCTGTTTAGTTGTAATCCTTGGTTATTTATTTGTTTGCTTGTTTGTTTATTGTCAATTTTTTATGTTTGGCTATTTTTGGAGGTAACTGGAGACTAAAAATGATGATAAATGGAATTTTGGGGCTTTTTTCTATATGTCAGGCATTGAACTAGAGTTCATATTATCTTGATCAATTCCCATTAGAACTTTGTGATAGAGACAGTTTTGTATCATCTTTCATAGATAATGAAGTAGAGGGCTGGGGATTTAGCTAAGCAGCACCTGACTGGCAAATGTGAGGTTGTGAGTTTGAGTCCTAGTACCAAACAAACAAAACCTTACAACAATGAAACAAAAAACCCAGACAAACAGAGGGTGAGAAAATGGAAGTTACCAGAGTAACTTCCAGAAAATGTTTTCACTCCAGACACAACAACCAACTAAATTCTAGTGAAGATGCTGAGTTAAGTGAGTTTTGGGGAGATATTTCTGAAAATCGCATTAAGTCTCTTAGTTTGCTTTTCCTATCCACCTCTCCTGACTTCAAGGTGTGTAGGCTATTTCAGATCTTCTTATAACCAACATATTTACTTCACATTGAGGGTTTCATAGTTTCTACAAGGAGCAATCAGCAGGATCAATGCCTCTCAACTTAAAATACATAGCAATCATTTGGGCAGAGGGAGAAATCTTGTTGAAGGTAGAGACTGAGTTAGTTGGTGTGAAAAGGTGGTTGAAATGATGGCAGCTATAGGTTTGGGGAACATAGGTGAAGAAATAAGAGGCTGGAATCTATTAAACTCATTGGGTATCAAAATTTGGGAAGAGAAACCATCAAAGAGAATCCTCTACCCTTAATGAACTTACTTTTCTTTCTCCACTCAGATTGAGCTGTACCTAGAAGGTGAGATGAACAGGCCACAGCACAACTAATCTGCTCAATTCTATTGTTGCAAAGATTAATGGAGACCATCGTGTGATCAATTTGGTCATGACACTGCGTATCAGTCAAGAACTTGACTGAAATGAATGGAATCATTTTACCCCAATCTGGTTTGCTTACACTGTGTAAATTTAGCTGGTCCTGAGGTTTTGGGGTCAGGGAAATCAGTACTACACCTAAGTCTACTAACCTTCCTGGGATAATTTATTAAAGAAAAATCAGCTTATTCATGCATATTGGTTATTACAGGAGGCAATCAATCAATTTCCCTTCCTTACTAAATTTCTCTTCTCACAGAATATGCTTACTTATGCTGAAGTCAGAAAATGTCACTATTTAATATTTATATAAATGAAATTTTGATATTAGATGAAATCTACTCTCAAAATGATTTATAACATCTGCTTAGAAAAAATGTCCACTGAAGAGTTAAAGATGTTTAAAGCAATTATACAATGTTTTGAATGAATTTATAATCTCCAAATCTGACTACTTTGAAGAAAAAGACTTGCATTTTTTTTAATATTTAAAAATAATTCCATTATATGTCTCAATTTATACTTGTAACTATATCACTGAAATATAGATATAGGGATACCATGTCATATCTAAGAAAAATTTCACATGACACTGGAGTTTTTTATTTTCCTTGGATGGAAATCTAAATTTCTGTGACCTTGAACCTCATTTTGAGTTACTCATAATGTCAAATTGCTTTACTGTTGATTCTATTGCTTGTTATTCTTGCAGTGGCCTCCTCATTTAAATTCAGATCTGGTTCAAAACATTGGCTGCTACTTTGACCTACACTGACATTTCAAAGGGTGAAGAATAATTAGTGAAATAAAAACCTCATAATTACTTTCCAACACACACCCACACAAAGCCTTTTGTTGAGCTGGCAGAATGTATCGGGATTTTTTTTGTTGTGTTGTGTTTTGTTCTAAATGATCGAGCATGGAACTAAAGTGAAGTGACAGACATTTCTTGAATGCACAAAATGATCTGAAAGCTAAGATACTCTCACAGTTTCACATAACAGTACTGAAATCTTACTTAAGAATCAGCTTCATTTAATATCTGATTTTAAACTTTGAATTCTAACAAAAAGGAATCTTGCTTTGATAATTACTTTAAAATAGCACATGATACAGGGCAATGACAATAACCTAGTTAATTTTGTTCTGGCTTTTGGCTAGGTTGAAAGCTATCTAACCTGTGAATTGTCCTGGTTCAAGTAGTAAGGTCGCTCTGACTACTAATTCAGCTGTCCTAAGATACTGTTTCCTGCTGTGTAGACATAGTGAAATATGCTTATTGCATTCTTGCTTTTCTTGTATTATCATTTGTTCATCAGACTTAGGTTTGTGCCTGGGTATCTTTCCATATTTATTGTAACCAAGCAATTCCTTATACCTAGCTTCTTTAGGCAAAATAAGAGAAAGTGAGATGAGATCTGCCTATGGTAAGTTGTGCCCAGTGTGAAAAATTGGCCATTAAATCCTTGTGGCCCACAAATAGTTTTATTGTGAAAAAGAAATCCAACTTCTGGACTTTGTTTTATAAAAAGCCTTTTAGACACTGCTCATTTATCAGTCAGGCACTCTCTGTGCTAATGAGATTCTTTTCTGTAGAAGCTTTATTTTGTCTTTTTTGTTTTGATAAATTCTTATTGTCATTTGTAGTGCTTATAGGCATACTTTATAATAAGACTTAATGTAATTTATATGTTGGACAAACATTCTCTATTGTAATCAAAACATGATCTAAGGTGAGTACTTCTAAAATGTTTCGACGTCAGGACCTTTTTACCTTCTTGTAATTGATAAAATCCTTAAGCTTTTTTGTATATGTGCTATAGTTACTTATTTTAGAAATTAAAATTAAGAAATTTAAAGATGTATATATGAATTTATTTAAAAAGTAATAAACATCATATGTTAACCAAATAATATATTTTATTAAAAGAAGTATAATTTAAAAAAATTGAGAAGAGAATCATTGTTTTATAATTCTGCAAATTTCCTTAATACCTTACTTTGGTGAAAGACAGTTGAAAATATTACAGATCATAGAGCTGTACCACATAAGATAGTGAGACTGAAAAAGATCAAGTCTTAATATTATTGTAAATAAAGCTGTGACCATGTATATTCTCTAAAAGCATCCGAGGACTGTCCAAGAAACCCTGGACTGTACCATGAGAGTTTCTGGTATGACAGCGGTGCTGAAAGTGTGACAAAAAGCTCCTTATCAAAATTTCAGGAGGATTTAAAATGATGCCTTAAATAGGAAAAAGAGTTGTTTTAAGAGTCTTCACAATTTTCTTATTGCAAACAAAAGGGCTTCTGTGGTTGTTAAGCATGTTGACTCACAACAGCTTTCCAACACTGAAGCGAGAGACTATTCGCTTGTAGGTGTGGATTTTGTTCAGTGGAATGAATCCCTATAAAGCTTTACAGGAAGTCCACAGCTTTTTATGGGGATTATGTTAGTACTGTCACTTTGAATTAAAAGTGACATACAAAATGAAAAGTAGCCTTTGGACTTCTGAATTTCTACAGGAAGGAAGAAGGATGAGACACTGCTCAGCTTCAAACACTGACCACGTATCATGGGAAAGGAAGCTCAATTCAGAAGTTGAAATAGAGAGAGCAGTGCCAAGAGCTGTGAGGAATCACTTCCAGAGCACCAAGAGCTGTGAGGAATCACTTCCAGAGCACCAAAAGCTGTGAGGAATCACTTCCAGAGCACCAAGAGCTGTGAGGAATCACTTCCAGAGCACCAAAAGCTGTGAGGAATCACTTCCAGAGTGCCAAGAGCTGTGAGAAATCACTTCCAGAGCTCCAAGAGCTGTGAGGAATCACTTCCAGAGAGCAGAGCCCACCTGGACCATGCAACTGCTAGGACAGGCCTGGCTGCATTTCACGATCTCTGTAAAGCAGTGATTCCTATACACTTTCTTGTTTTTCTAAAGATCTATAGTAATTGTGTATCTTTTGTCACTCTATGGTATCTGTGTGTGTGTGTGTGTGTGTGTGTGTGTGTGTGTGTGTGTGCAGATATTTTATCTCTTTAGCTCAAAGGCCTTGAGATCATGAGGAACTCTATCTATGGTGCCGAGGAAACATGGTCACAGAGTCTTGCTCCACCTGGAGATTTTTTATGTGAGGATAACCTAGATAGCTTTGATACACTGAAATCAGGCTTTTGTGGGCTTAGGAGCTGGTGACTATATTTGGCATGTGGTACTGATGTGAATCATTGGACCACAGAGCAGACTATTAGAACCATTTCTACATGATCAATGGAATATGGTAGAAGTGGTTGTAGAAAATATTGTAGTTTCTTCTACCGTGGACTCAGATTTTCCATCTGAGGGAAGCTAGCTACCCTGAAGAGAAGTCCAGGTGGGGAAGAATCAAGGTTTTTGGCAATAACACGCAGCAGCACTCGAGTACCATAAACAAAGTACTTTGGGGAAGCAGGTAGTTAAACACAAGCCTTCGGTTCATTGTAGCTCAATCCAACAACTCTCTAACGCTGCTGAGATACCTTGAGCCATAATTTCCCAGGTGAACTACTCATAAATTTCTGAAAGATACTAAATAGTTATTTTTGTTTCAAGATATTCAGTATGATTTTAAAAACATAACAGTAAGTAATTTATATAATAGTAGGTAATTTATATATAAGACACGCAGAAAGACTTATGTAACGTAGAACATGAAGCAGGAATTCTAAGGACACAGAATTCTGAGGAACTGCAATTCTGAATCACAGTGATTGTGATTCAGGCAGAGTGGCACAGAACTTTGAAGGAAGCACCTTTCATTTTTCTGTATAAAGGAATTGAGCGTCTGAAACATGTGCTACAGATATACTGGGATATGATCTTGTCAAACCTTTCAACTTTTTAAACTGTGACAAAATTTATTAATTTTTAAAAATAAAAAAATCAATTAGATGATTTCAAAGAATCCTTTGTAATTTAAAAGTACTAAATCTTATAAACCTAATTCAACATATCAGAAAAAATAAGAACTTCTGACAGTTTCTTTCTTTAGTTGATTTGATATTCTTTTTTCTTTACTGATTTGAGTTAAATAACATACTTTAAGTCATTTCATTTGTCATCTGCTGAAATCCTCTACCCAGATCTTCGATAGAGGTCTAGGATATTTTTCTCCAGTTAAAAATTGAAATTATGATATATCACTGAATTTATTTTTAACCTGAAAAAGGCAGCTTGAAATTTCAGTTTCATATCAGCAATACCCTTGAATTTTGATTGTTACTGTTTGAAAATGTATTTCAAATGAACTAAATATAGATAAAATATTAGTGATAAAATGGAAGAATTTTTGTTAGGAAAAATGTGTGGTCCAGTTCAGCAGTATATTCATTTTAATATTTATAATTTGAGACAGTAGATTTATGTCTAATTATTCATATCATTTTAATGTGTTATATTTTTACTCAATTATTGATAAAGTATGAAAGTAAGTTAGGCATTTAAAATTTTCTGCCTTTATAGAGCAAGAAAAGGTGATGAAGAGCCATGACTGTCCTTTCATATTAGAATCTCTTCAATTCAGCAATAAATATTCACTAAAGTGCATGCTATCTTGAGATAAGGTCACTTTGACCATCTATTCCATTAAAAATATGTTTATTTTACTTACAGGTGTCATCCATTAAGACAGGCAATTGATGTTTCAGCTAGTGGCCTTTGTCAAGTAAATAAAACTTACTTCTAATGGAATAGAAGTTTCTAAATGACCTAATCTCAGGAAGCATGCACTTTGGTGAATATTTATTTATTATAAACTAGCCAGATGAAAATGTAATTTGTGCTGCAGAAGGTGATCTGGTTATTTATGAATAGCATTATATCAGTTGTGCTCATCTAACTAGAAAATCTTTGGGGTACTCAGTATCATACTGGCATTCAACAGTCTTTAATTTTTCCTCTTACTTAGCTATTTTAACCCTTCACAGTTCTCTTGCTACTTTTGTATCTTTTCCTTATTTCCATTCACTCTGGTTTTTGTGCAGATAAGTGGGGTATACCAAACCCCACTTAACTATAACCAAAATAAATCTTCACCCAGACATATAATAATTAGGATATCAGAAATTCAGTACAAGAACAGAATACTAAAAGCTGTCAGTGAAAAAACAGTTCACCTATAAAGGAAAGCCTATCAGAATCATGGCATACTTCTCAACATAATCCTTCCAGTCAAGAAGAGCTTGGAGAGAAGTATTTCGAGTCCTGAAAGAAAACAGTTTCTAACCCAGATTAATGTACCCTGCAAAACTATCTTTGAAAATTGATGAGAAATAAGATAATTCCATGGCAAAGAACAACTGAAGAAATTCTTGACTACTAAACCAATACTACAAAGAGTCCTAAAAGATGCTTTAGAAAGAGATAAAGTTAACTACAATTTCAACAACAACAGCAGAAGGAAACCATTAAGCAGAAAAAACAAACAGAAAAAGGAAAAAACAAATAAAAGGAGGATAATATGATAGGCATAAATCAGCACCTATCAGTTATATCCATCAATGTAAATGCTCTCAACTCACTAATGTAAAGAAACAGACTGGCAGAGCAAAGAAACAAAATCCAACAATATGCTATGTACAGGAAATACATTTAACTCAGAAGCAAATTCATAGACTAAAAGTCAAAGGATGGAAATCAATATTCCATGTGTGAGGAACCCAGAAAAAATCAGAGGTACCTATTCTGTTTGCAGATAATGTGAACTTCAAACCAATAATCAAAAGAGATAAAGGTCAGTACATGTTAGGGGAAAATTTTAAGAGGAAGGGATAATAATCATAAATGTATATGCACCAAATATGAAAGCACCCAGCTACATAAGACAAATAATAATAGACATGAAAAATCAGCTATGCAATAACACAACTGTAATGGGGGACTTTAATACCCAACTGTCACAAAGAGATAGATCAAACAAATAAAAACTCAGTGAAGAAATAACAACTGAATCAAACTTGTGAACAAATGGACCTAGTATATGTGTACTGAGTGTTCCACCCAACAACATCAGAATACATATTCTTCTCAGCTACACATGGATTGTTCTCTAAAATACACCACATACTAGCCCTCAGAACATGCTTAAATAAATTCAAAGGAGTTGAAATAATCCCATGCATATTATCTGACCATAGCACAATAATATTGGAAATTATTGACAAAAACCCCACAAGAAACACATGGAAATTGAATAACACTCTCTTAAACAACTGATGGGTCACAGAAGAAATTATACAATATCTACAATCAAACAAAAATACAAATACAACCTACAAGAATCTGTGGAACACAACGAGCAGTCCTCAGAGGGAAATTTATAGTGGTCAATTCCAACATCAGGACAATGGAATGAACACAAATAAACAACCTAACGCTGCACTTCAAACTTTTAGAAAAAGAAGAGCAAGTTAAGCCCAAAGCCCCAAAAGAAAGGAAATTACAATGATCAGAGCAGAAATTAATACAATTTAAGCTAAGAAAGCAATGCAAAGAATTAATGAATTCAAGATTTGATTCTTTGAAAGAATAAATAAAATTGATAAACACCTAGCCCACCTTATCAAAAAGAAAGAAAAACTTAAATTCATTCAATCAGAAATGAAAAGGGTAAATCACTACAGACCCTGTGGAAATACAGAAAGACCATCAATACCTACATTGAAAAGCTTTACTCTAATAGGTTTGGTAACAGAAGAAATGGACAGTTTCCTAGAATCACATGAATTACCAATGTTGGATCAAGAAGATGTAAAACTGCTGAAGTAACCCAAATTCAATTAATGAAATTGAAAAATTAATTAGACCCTTACCAACAAAAAAACCCCCCAGGTTCTGATGGATTTACTGCTGAATTCTACAAGAAATTTAGAGAAGACTTAATGGCAACACTCCTCAAACTCTTCAATGAAATTGAAATGGAAGTAAGTGTCCCTAACTCATTCCTGGAAATATTATCCTGATACCAAAACCAGAGAAAAACCCAACCAAAAAAGACAATTACAAACCAATCTTTATAATGAATGCAGTTGCAAAAATCCTTAATAAAATACTCACAAATAGAATGTAATAATAAGAAAAGCATAAGATTGCTTACTACGAGCAGCCAGCACAGGCAGAGAGAAACAGCCAGATCTGCCTCTGGCTGCTGGCTGCCACCATCAGAAGGCTTGCTTCCCATAGGCAGCCAGCATGAGTAGGGACACACAACCAGGTAAGTCCCAAGTACCTGCAGGCTATCATTGGAGACCCTTGCTTCCTTCAGGAAGTCATCACCCACTGGGAGAATCAGACAGACACCACTGCGTGCCGGCCACCATCACAGGAGTTCTGGTGTAAAATGCAGCCTGAGAGAAGAAGCATTCCTGCCACCATGCACCCTGCCAGTTGGGGAAGCCCAGTGTAGCTGCATGGTTCTGGAGGAGCCCACCCCACACCCTGCTACCTCCCTGGGAAACTAGGTTCAGTGAAACTCAGATGCTTGTCCCATTTCCCTACACTACGGAGGGGTAGCCAATGTGGGAAGTCCCTGGGACCCCACAACTGACTTGTTGTGAGGAACCCAGGAGGATTGCAAGAGGAAGTAGCAGAGGGCAATCTCAGGCTTCCAGTCCACACAGAACAAGTCTGAGAGATACAGTCATGGAAGAAAATGGAAGTCACATATGTGAACTCTCTGAGAGGATAGCAACTGAAGTAAAGAAACAGCTTCATGAGATTAAAGGTAATCTGATTAGAAATAATGTCTCAGGTAAAAGAAGAAATCACAAACATAATGAAAGAATTGCTCAGCATATCTAAAGAGGACATAGATAAAAAAGAGGTGCATAGGAAAATGATGGGAATCTTAATGAACAATATAGAAAGGAATTACAGTGCATGAAACAAACTCAAAGAGATATCCAGGAAATTAAAAAGTGAATCAAAAGCTGGAAAAAGTGCTTGAAAGAGACTGACGATAGATTTTCAGTCTTTGAAGATAGGGTTGCAGTTAGTGATTATGAAATGAATGATCTCTTTAAAATAACAAGGAACCAGGAAATAACAATTCAGTGGCTACAACATGATGCAAAGAAAAATAATTTAAGTTTGATAGGTATCAGTGAAAACACAGGGGTCAATACAAATGAAATAAAAAGGCTATCTACAGAAGTAATAGCAGAAAACTTCCCAAAGACGGGAAATGGATCTGGCATGCAGATAAGCAAGGCATATGGCTCTCCAACTAACCATAACCAGAATAAATCCACACCCAGACATACAATAATCAAGATCTCAGAATTTCAGCACAAAAACAGACTATTAAAAGCTGTTAAAGAAAAGAAACAGATCACCTATAAAGGAAAACCAATCAGAATCACAGAAGACTTGTCAACACAACCTTCAAGTCAAGAAGAGCCTGGAGTAAAGTGTATCAAATCCTGAAAGAAAACAATTTCCAACTCATATTGATCTACCCTGCAAAACTATCTTTCAAAATTGATGAAAAAATAAGACACTTCCATAATAAAGAACAACTAAAGGAATTCATGACTACCAAATCAACCCTATAGAGAGTGCTGAAGGATAGTCTATAGAGAGATAAAGATGACCATGGTTCCAGGAACAGCAGCAGATGAGGATAACCGAACAAGACAGGCAATTCAATGAAGGGGAAAAGTGGAGAACCAACAGTAGGAGGACAGTATGGCAGAGACAAAACAATGTATGCTGCTTGCATCCATTAATGTAGATGACCTCAATTCACCAATAAAAAGCAACACAAGGAGAGTGGATTGAGAAACAAGATTCATTAATGTACTATACACAAGAAACAAATTTAACTGGAAAAGAAACTCATAGACTGAAAATCAAAGGAGAGAAAACAATTGTTCAATGCTATAGGAAACCAGAAAAAAGCAAGGATATCTTGCCCATCAACTACAGAATGGATAAGAAAGATATGGTATTTTCATACTATGGAAAGCTACCCAGCTATGAAGTAGAATAATCTCAAGGCTTTTATAGGTAAATGGATGTAACTGGAGATCACATTCATGAATGAAATGGCTTGAACTCATGCAGGTGAACCATAGCACAAAAAACAGAAGAGTTAGTGGGATCCAAAAAGCACAATAGATATTATGAAATTGATAATAGAGGAAACACCTAGCAGGGGAAGGTGGTAACAACTGTTAATTTCTTATTTCTTGCCTTGAACTCTTGCATCATTTTCATAATTTTATTAGATTTGGTTTTGTTCTGTCTTGTTTTTTTTTTATTTTTTATTTTTAGATTTTACTCTGTATGATGGTATGGGCAGCTGTTTTTAACATAACGGGATGCATTATTGTAGCCATTGTTGGTATCCTGTTATAGTGTTTTGAAGTTCTATAATGCTTTTGTTGTTTTGTTCAATTGGTTTTATTCTGTTTTGTTTTGTTCGATTTTATTATGTGTGATGGTGTGAATAGCTATTTTGAAAAAATGAGGCTTTATGGTAGTCATTGTTGATTTCCTATCATCTTGTTGTGAAGTCCTACAATGCTTTTATTCTTTTGTTTTGGTTTTATTCTGTTGTGTTTTATTTGATTTTATTATGTGTGATAGCATGGATGGCTATTTTGAAGAAAATGAGACATTATAGTAACCATTGTTCATTTCCTGTTATCATATTTTGAAATCTTGTAATGCTTTCATTCTTTTGTTTTAATTGGTTTTTGTGTGTTTTCTATTATTTAACTTCATTGTGTGTGAAAGTATAGATGGCTATTTTGAAGAAAACAAGAGACATTATGGCAGCCACTGTCGATTTCATACTGTCTTATTTTGATGTTCCATATGCTTTTATTTTTTTGTTTTGATTAGCTTTATATTATTTTGTTCTTTTTTATTTTACTGTGTGTGAAGGTATGGACAATTATTTCAAAGAAAACAAGAGACATTATGCAAGCCACTGTTGATTTCCTGTTGTCTTGTTTTGAAGTCCTACATTGCTTGCGTTGTTCTGCTCTGACTTGATTTGTTCTGTATTGTTTTGTTTTGTTTTATTATTTTTAAAATAAAAAAGAGAAGAAGAATAAATTCATATGATCTCAGAGTGATACACAGATCAGAGAGACACTGATTCTCTTCATGGCTAAGCAATAAGTCAACAAAATGGTGCTTCACATTTCTTGTGAAATTTCCTTCTAATGCTTTATATTTTAAAGTGGTAACAAAAGGAACTCCTGTTATTTATTTGAACTGAATAGCCCTGATAATCAGTGAGTGTATTTAGTTTTGTATATTATTATAATAGCAGTCCAGTCATGAAATACAAAATTTTATCTCAGGGTTTTAATTTAGATAATTAAGTCATTTGCAAAAAGTTATTATTCTTGAAACCTACTTCATAATATCTTTACTGATTTTAGTCACCTCATTATTTTGGCTGGAACTTTCAAAAATCTTAAGAGATAAATATAAACAATTAAACATATTTATCTTTCCCTGAATTTTAATGGAACTATTGATAGTGTTTTCCCCCCAAATGTGTATTGCAACTTTCCTTTTTCTTTATTTTTGAATTCCTTCAAATATAAGGAATGTATATCACATTCTACCAGATAGTTTATCTAGCCTTTCATTTGTCTTTATCAATATTTTTGTTTTGTTTCCTTTGAGACCTTGTGAAATCATATTTTGTTGTTGTTTTACATTCAGCTAAGATCAGATTATTGAATAATTCAAATTGGTACTTTATTTACTCATATTTTATTTAAGATACTTATTTATGTGTTCTTTTGTATAATTTTGGTAAATTGTATTATTAGAAAACCATACTTAAAAATTTGCACAAAACAGTATATTGTGCAAGCCCAGTAAAATAAGGCAGTTTATATCCTATATAAAACATAAATTAAAGAAGATACAAACAAGAACTTTTGTACAATGTACAAAGTAGTTTCGTACAATAAAAGTAGTTTTGTACAATGAAGTAGACTTTAGGTCCAGCCAAGGTCTTTTTAAAATTGAATATAACATAATCACAACACTAAGAGTAAACATATTCTCACCTTGGGACCAATTGAAAGTGAGTTTTGGTACTCAGAGTATGGAATCGCCTTTAAAGTATGTAGACATGACAGGAAATGTTTTCTCAGTTTACGTTTGGAATTAGCTTGTAAAGAAAATAAGTTACAGTTCAAATTTTGTTGTGATATGCAAATTAGTATACTGCATTAAAAATCTGGTCTTGGCAGTATCCTTGAACCCCAGGCACTTGGGAAGCTGTATGTGGCTGCTGTGTGCTAGATGTTCAGTAAGAAACAGAGAGGTAAGTGAGAGGAGCTAGTGTCAGTGTTTTGACAAGAGCTTTAGGGTATTAGGAAGAAAGAGGGTTTCCAAAGGAGACCACTAGAAATTCTTGGAAATACTAAATATATAGAAATAGATTTCTATCACAAGTGAAGAGCAGAAAGTAGGGTCATCTAACTGAAAGGTCAGTGGTTCCTCAATTACATCAAACATCAGAATTTGCTGAAAGCTTTGAAAGATAATGAATCATTTAATTTAAAATATCTTTTGATAATAAGTAGTTTTTAAAGTTCTGCTGTTGATTTCAAAATGTAGGCAAGTTTGAGAAATGTTCCTCTAGGGTTATCAATTTCCCTACATCGAATGGAAAAAATGTTCCTTTCACAAAGTACCCTTGACTCAGAATCACCTAACATATTATGAAGCAGACTTCCTAGATTTGTGTCTGAGTTTCTCAGACAATTAGCATGGATAGTCAGAAGATCAGATTTGCTATCTAGAGACCACACAGTAAATACATTTGTAATTAATCCAGCTTCTTATGGGAGCTAACTTTTTTTTATAAGTATAGGGAAATAGTGATGAACTCCCTTTTCAGGGTTGTATTAACTCTTTTGTATAATTTAGTTGCACATGGATGCTCAAGTGTGCTGACTACAATTGTTTTCTGAGCTAGTCACCACAAGGATTAGTTGTGTCATTTGCACAGTTGATATGCAATCAAGAAATGAAACAATTTGTATAAGACCATTAGAGTTTGAAGACATTCTCTAATGTTTTTTGTCCCCCAGATTATTACTATACCATTTTAATGCATATATGAGTAGATAATTTCTGAATTCCTTTCATCTGGCAGAATGGTTATTTAGCATTTATGCTAAGATGTATCAAGGTTCCCAAAACTCAGACAAATTTGATATTCAGGTACAAAGATGATGTTTTTTAAAATTATTTATTTGTGTTAACTGTGGATCAGTTGACATACTATAGTAGTTTCAAAGACATTGACTTTTATGTGAGATATCAGTGTTAAATTTGTCAATGATAGACATTTAACTCTTGAGGAGCCACTATGTGCTAGAAAATGATAAAAAATTTTTAAATACTGAATTCATTTATTCCTAACAATAATGATATTGGAATGTATTATTACCTCAATTTGTAGTTTGTCTTGTATTCAAGTTTGTCTGATTACAAATTTCATGTTCCAACCACTATAAAAATACCTACAATATTTGTAGAACTCAAATTAGCAATCAGTACATTTGGAGAAAGTTGAAATATTTGTCTAGTGGCTATTGAGAAAGAGCCCATGATCACTGAATTGTTATGATCACATGGTTCCCTAACATGTACTCATTTGCATATATTTTCCTGTAGAACATACTCCAATAAGCAGCCAATAAGGCAATGGCTTCAAGAAACAGATGTGTATCAGAATCACCTGAAAAGCTAAAAGGAATATAGCCTAAGCCAAATTTTTTAGGTGACTTCAATAACCACCAATATTCCAGAACAACTCTGATGAGGCACTAGTCAATGAATCACTTACCCAAGTGTCATTAGTTCTAGAAAGCAACACAGAGATACAAGCAAAATAAATAAGGGAAATTATAGAACTGTACTGAAGATGAGAGTTTATGTGTGTATATAAAAGTGTATATTAAAGTATGCTCTATTGAACACAGTTTCTGGGAGAGTTGATATATAGGCTATGAATAAAATATGTATTCAATCCATTTGAGAAATGCTACAGGCCAGACCTCCTTCATGAATATTCATAATCCTCAATAAAATGTAAAAAGCTCTAAGAATTACTGAAATAAGAATGCAAGTCTTTTTATTTAATGAATTTTTAGTAACCCATGTAAACTTATAAGGTTTGAAAAAGCCCTAACTTATTTAAACATGTTATTATTGCATCTCTTAACATCCACAGGGCACTACCTTGAGATCTTCAAAGGTAATGACAAACTAATTTAAAGACACAAGAAATGAAATTTAAGAGAATCTGGTTTTGGAAAGATATGTAGTCATTTTTATATATGAACTGTGAAAATGCGGTGAAGTCCTGAAATATTAGTAAGTAAAATTGTGTAAAGAGATACCTAACAAAGGGATATAGTAAAATAATAAATATTTTAATGAGATGTACAGTTGTGGTGCTGTGGCATGATGGGGAAGATAGCAGGGGACAGAAAGATACGTGCTTTCCAGGATTTTAATGGGGTAATGGGATTCTTGAAGAGTTTTGTGTAATAAGATGTATATGTTAAAAAGCCATAATGAGGTGAACACATGAGGTGGTTTAATGAGCTATGTTTCAGGAAATGTCCTATAAGATAGGCATCCTTCAGGGCTGAAATGAGATGGGTGAAAGGCAAGGTGTAATGAGCTGGTCACATAAAGGAGAAGCATTATAATTAGATGCATAAAGGAAGGAAGGAGAGTATATAAATTCTCAAAACATGTAAGATATAATGGGAACTACGTTTTAATGTAATAAGATGCAGAAATGAAATGACAATGAGATACAAAAATGGAATAGTGTAATGAGATATGTAAGGACTGTGTAATGAGATGTGCATGTTTAAGGTCTGCAGTGAGATGCAAGATGGTAAAGGTGTAATGAGATGAGCACTTTAAATAATCTAATGAGGGGCATGAAGGAAATGATGTCACGTCCCATGAAAATTGAAGAAAGTAATAAGATGTGCATTTTTAAGGACTACAATAAAAAGGATAAAGAAACTAAGGAGAATGAAGAGATGTAGAAATCAAATCTTGTTATTACTATCCGTAAAAAGAGCATAAAGTTATGAGGGGTATCTCACACCTACTATTTCTAGACCGTTCTCTTCCATGTATTTATGCTGACTTGGACAAACTATTGTACTACCCAATTATGTGTTAAGCTATTGTCTGTGGAAATATTATATATATATATATATATACACATATATATACATATATATACACTGTATATATATGTGTATATATACATATAATATATATATATATTTCTTATCTTCAAAGTATCACAAATACATATAGGCAGGTTAAAAAATGATGCAACATATTATAAATAGCAAAATAAAATAAAGGTTCTAAGAAGAGAGATTATTTGCAATCACCTTCATCAAATATGCCCTTATATTCTCTTCAAGTTTTATGAATTTACCATTATTACTTTCTCCACTACTTTGATCCCTGGTTTTTGTCCTCCTACTATGTTTTTTTATTATTATTCTTTTTTTTGTCTTTCTGAGACAGGGTCTCACTATGCAGTTCAGGCTGGCCTTGAGCTCATTTTGTAGCCCACCCTGGCGTCAAACTTGCCATAATCTTCCTGCTTTAGCCTCTGGAGTGCTGGGATTACAGATGTGGACCATGATATTCCTGAACAAATTGATCTTACCTGTCTTATAAATCTGATTCTACTTTTCTATTCTCAAAAGAATCTACTCCAAACTCATTCTGTCTTAAAAACAAAAGAAAATCATGACAAAAATGAATGTTTACAATGTAATTTTCTTGTAAAATATATACCACAATATAACAATGTTACTTAGTAATGGATATTTTTTTGAGGGAGTAACTTCTGATTTTGGTTTTCTTGATCACTAAAATTTGGAAACATTCTAAACTCATAAATGAGAAAATGATAAAGCATCAATGCAATAAAATACTATTAAAGCTATTTATAAAAGTATAATGTAGTATTGTTATATTAAAGTGGAAAGATACAATATGTTATTGCATATATGTGTGTATATAATTAGTGTGTGTTTGCACTACATAGAGAGCTTTTGCCTATGTCCTTTACTTACTTGTGAGGGTTAAATTTTATTTAACTTTATTTCACTCACTGGGGCTAAAATTTTACATAATAGGTATTTAGTAGGTAATTCTTGAGCAACTGATAAGATGTACTTTCTGGCAGACTATATTTATGACAGTATAAAGAATCTGAAGGATAAATAATTTCTTAGATTTATCCAGTTATAGAAGATAGAAGTTACAATCAGCACACCTTCAGAGAAGCCTCCCCCACAAAATCAGAATGTTTCAACATGCAGCACTTTCATTCATCAATTTGAGGGAATATAATTTTGCCATAAAGTCCCCTACCCCAATAAGTGTGCCCTGCCTTGTTTTTTGCATGACATCTGTTTGCTTCATTTACAAGCACTTCAGTATATTCAGGAACTCAAGTGCTGTTTTAATCAGTTCTGGAGGAAATAACAGCATGATTCATTCCTGAGCTCATCAACCTGAGGGACTATTGTTTCACGTGTCATTCTTGAGGGTTCTTCATTACAAGATGGCCTTCACATGATAACAAGCCCAGGTGAAACTGATCTAACTTTTTATTTTATTTTGTGTCCTATATTGAATTCACCTAGGAGGTAGACTGTGGCGTGAAATCTTGTTCAATTATTTACAAACTGGATGCAGCTGTGAAGTGCACATAGCCGCATTTCCAATCATTTATATAGAATTTTCCCCCACAGGTCATGCATATGATGAAATAACATTCATAACTGATCAAACCCGAGTGATGGCTGCAGATCATAAAGCAGAAAGTGTATCCCTGTCAGATGGGTGAGAAAATTCATCTTTACTTCATCGAGCATTGACCTTCTGTTTTCTTTTGTTGATTTGCTTAGCAAAAATGTGCCTACCAGCTTGGTATTCATAACTTAACAATGCCTCTAAATGTCTAGGATTTTGGTTATTTTCCAAATTTGTTTCTCAAGTTTCTCTCTCTTCTTCATTTTCCTTGACCTTTGTGTTAATTCTAATGACAGATCTCAATGGTAAGAAGAAATACTGTAATAACACTCAGGATATAGAGGCAGATTTGTTTACATCAATAGGCATTGATTGGGATCATTCCAAGAATATCAGGCCTCAATCTCTAGTGATCTCAGACTTATAGGAGACAAGCAAACAGGAAGTACAGATGCAGAGTGACTTGTCAATTGGGGACTGGTTTATGCAATGTCCATCATAGTGGTCAGTTATGCGTCAAAGAGACCAGCCATTTCTAAGCATTAGAAACAACTGATCTGGAACAGGAACTATTACCTGGGCAACTAACAAACTGAAGCATACCATCAGGAGTGGGACTGTGGGCATTCTCTGCTACACTCTAACCAAATGTTTTCCACACAAGCTCTGGTATATTTGTCTGTTCTATTCATGGATTGGGTATTTCTTCTCAACACACCTAATAGCAGGCACAGCATTGAAAGTTCTGCAAAGAAAATTTTCACCATGATCATTTTTCATTCTCTGTTCAGTTTGATCCTCACATTACTCTGGACATCCCTAGAGATGGTACACTTTGACTAGTTGGGCCTTCGTGCTTCCTACACCAGAATGTACCGAGAAGACTCCAGAGTTGCTGGGTAGTTTTCCCTGCTATCCACATGAGCAACACCCCAACTTCTCATCTGAAAAGAACTGGCATGGCTGGTCCATTTCAACAATGAATCAGCCTTGCTTGTTGGTGGGTTTTAGAGAACAATTTTAGTTTAGAAGTCATGGCTAGTTTAATTCTCAGATGCCAGCACAGCTATCTCTTTGGGTGCTTTTTCATCATCTCTTTCTCCAAGGAAAAAAGGAACACCGGCATCATGTTACAAGTTGAACTCCAGTTATTTATGGTGCACAGGAGCCCTCACCACAGGTGGAAAAGGAATGGAATGGGCTACGAGATACTAGGAAATGCAGAAAAAGCACACAGGAATTTAATATGAATATTAAACAGGGTAACAACTAAGACTAAAAAGACTAAACAGGAAAAAATAGGTTATATTATCCCTAGAGTTATAATTTATCAGAATATGATAGTCATAAATCTTTCAGGACCAATTAATAGCACATTTAAATATATAGTATGAAATGTATTAGAAATAAAAAAGAAGTTGATTATTGTATCTTTTTAGTAGAGCACTTTAATTGAAGTCTTTCAGAAAACAGTACAAATGTACTATGAAGAGTAAGAACATAATTAATTAACTCAAATATCAATACTGTTTTATGAATACTCATACATCGTAATATCCTTTAAAGAGGTGAACATAATTGTATTATATGCCCATAGAACATAAACAGCGGTCTACCATGTATTTTGCACAAAGAAAATCTAAGAATTATAAAAGAACAGAGACATGGCAGACTATATTTTTGATAATAGTCTATCAAATTTAAAATTAGAAAAAGAAAAATATAAGATTTTAATTCCTTAAAGTTGTGTATCTTATAACCTTTGATTAGAAGATACTAAAATTAAAATTCTGAGCCATTTACACACAAGTGAAATGAAATATACTGTGATAAATATCACACATTCTGAGACATATCAAAAGCTTAATTAGAGGGAAATTTATAATGTTAAATACCACAATAATTTAAGAAAAACTGATTGGCAATAAAATCATGTAAATAAAGCCCTTGCATGTTTAATCATCAAAAACTGTGAAGTAGATATACAATAAACATATAAAACTTGGAAAGTATAAAAAATATTTGGAGATGTAAAAGAGATGACATGGATTATGAAAATCCTGTATTCAATTCAATAGCACAGCATTTGAAAAACTAGAAGAAACGTACTCAAATAGATGCAAGAAGAAAATGTGAAAGATCAATTATCATAGAAGATATTGGAAAAGTAATTAGAGATCTAAATTTTAAGGGAAAATTAAACAAATATCATGACAAACACCAAGAAGAATTCACAGCTTAAATCTATGAGTCATTAAATATTTCTGTTGCTAACCCAATAAAAAATGCCCACATTTTTATTATGACCTTAGAAGAATCTTAAATCAAAATCTGGTAAAGACAGCACAAAAATGTATAGGCAGATTTTTTTTGCATATGAAGAAAAATTCTCAATGTTATATAATTAAGTAAAATTCACCAGTATAGCAACACAAAATGCAGTATGAGCAAGTAAGGATAATTTGAGTAATTCAAAGATAATTCAATATCAAGAAGCCTGTCAAGAAGATTAATTACATATACAAGTTAGAGGAGAAAAAAAATCTAGTGATAATTTAAGTAGATAAAAGGGCATTCAGCAAGATTCTACAGAAAGCTCTGAAATAAACTACATAAATTTATCTTGAAATGCAACTTCTTATAAACTAAATTAAACATAATAACTTACCAAACAAGTCCACAAACATGGAAGTATTTCTAAGATAAAACTACAATGTCCTTCCATTAAAGACATGCATAGAAGCAGTACCGTTGTTGTCAATGTGCTGTTATTGTCAATGTTGCATAATGCTACTTGGTGTGTTTGGCAGATACACTTGCTGCCATGTTCTTTAAATAGTCTAGGGGCTTTTGTATATGAAAATTGCTTACTACTATTATTACTTCATTTAATCCTGCATTTGTCATATTTATAACTATAGTTAATAAATCATATCCAAAACTTTAAACAGGACTTGTACAATGAATACACCAACATTTATAAATTATAAATGACAAAAGCCTGTCTGAAAACTTTTCTCGAGTATCTTAAAGATCAGAAAATATAGTCAAATTTCAGCTTTATTAAGTGCTTCAAATCCTTGAAAACAGAACATCTTGACATTGATTTCAAAGTTTACTATTATAATGAACTTAACATATAACTGAAGTGTTCGTGCTGAAGTCTGATTTTGTAGCACAACAGGGATCAGACACCTAAATCCTTGCAGGAAGTACATGACCCACTGTGTCCCTTTATCCACATTTTACAGGATCTCCTTATGCCTGCAGAGACAGCACATTCTCGCTTCTCATAGGTAAACCTCTCATGCTGGGGTTCATTACGAGGAAGCCTAGTTGTCCCCAGATTTAAGCCATGATTTCAAATACTGATCAAATACTTGCCTTCCATATCCTTCAATCTGATAGATCCCCTTGCCCCATCTGAGAGACAGCACAATCATCATGGTGAATGGTTCAAAACTGTCATGATAAACATAACTCCTTCTCAGAAGCCCCTATGGCTTCTTTCCCTGAATAGTCTTTGCCAAAGCTCATGCATGCAAAGATCTACCCAATCCCCTGCACTGTCACAAAATAGATTATCTCACATGGGTACCCAGAGCCCTCCCCCATCAGAGCCTATATAAGGCGGAACCTGCCTTTTGTCTGCAGAAAGCCACCAGTCTTCTTTGTGGTTACTCTCTACATGCCCTCATTAAACTCTTTCTTATCTAGTTGCTTCCTCTCTTTTAATACACTGTGCTACTCTAGATTGAGTACAAAATTTCAATTCAATCAGTTGGTGCCCTGACTCAAGTAGCTGGGGATTATGTGACTCCCAGGGGTCTATCCCCACCTCCCCCATCCCCGCCTGAGGCCCCTTCCAAATTACGAACCTCTTTCTTTCCTTTCCTCCTTCGCTGAGGAGTCCTCTGCCTTACTATTCCTAGCCAACATTCAACACCGCTTTCCATTGTGCCAGATAAAAGGTGAGCCTTCCCTTACTCTTCTTTCGGGTTCCCATCTGTAAATCATGGCCATGTTGGTATATTCCTCCACCTACTCTACTCTACATCCTTCAGTATTTCCTCTTTGTCTTCTCCACTGACAACCTGTGAATTTGCTGTTGGGACTACTCATGTCTTTTGGGAGGGTGTCTCTCTGGAGGGTGATGATTCTCCACTGACTCACAACCCTTCCAACCCCAGCTCACCTTTCTAATTCAAAAATCATGGGTAACAATCAATCCTTACCCAACAAAACTACTCCTCTGGGCTGCCTTCTACAATATCTGGATACTTTGGGGCTAAAACAGACCCTCAGACTGAAAAGATTTATTTTTCTCTGTCAAATGGTATGGCTTCCCTATCACCTTGACAACTCTGAACAATGGCCCCAGAGGGTACACTTGATTTTAATACACTAAGACTTAGACGACTATTCTACAGGAATGGCAAATGGGGTGAGATGCCTAATGTTTAGGCGTTTTTTGAGCTGCAGGCATGCCCTAACCTAATCCAAACCTGCAAGGCCTCCCAAATTCTTTTGGCTAGCTCCATGGGTTCTCCTTTATCAGCTTGCCACTGTGACTCTCCCTCTTCATGTTTCTCAGACTCAATAGCTGAAAGACCTCCACTTCCCTATCACCATAACTCACGTGGAGGCCCCCTACCTTCTTCCTCCTCCTCCTCTTCATCTAAAGGTCACACTCAGAAGACTGCACTAGTTGCTACATCATTTCCCTCTCCCACCACTGTGAGCTCCTCCACCCTTTACCCAACTCTGCCCCCTTCTTTCTCTCCCCCTGCCCATCATATGCAATCCCAAGGTCCTCCTAAACTCCACCTTCCTACTTCCTCTGAAGTTACTTCCTCTCCAGTTACTTCCTCTGATGTCACTTCATCTAACAGAGCCTCCTCTCCGCCATTTTCAATACCCAAACTCCACCTCCCTACTTCCTCTGACGTCACTTCCCTACACCATTTTTTGCTCCTTGTTTCACCCATCCAGCAACTAAACCATATACTCTTCTTCACCTCTGTGAGGTTGCCAGAACTGAAGGACTCGTCAACGTTCATATTCCCTATTTCTGACCTCTCTCACATTTCTGAACAATTAAGTTATTTTAATGATGACCCCTTCCACTTCACTAAATAATACCAATTCATCTTTTAGGCCTATACAGTAACTTGTCAGGACATTCATATAATTCTCTCTTCTTGTTTATCAACTACCCCAAAGAGCACTTTATAGCAAGATGCTCAAACCATAGCAGATGAAAGACACAGACTAGGACACTCTTTCCCCATTGGTGTAAAGGTCATACTACCTCAAGACCCAAACTGGAATTATCAAACAGATGGCTCTGACCACATGGGAAAAATGACCACATGCCTTATTCAGGGCCTGCACAAAATTTACCACAAACAGGTTAAATTATCAGAGATTGAGAGAAGAAACACAAAGAGCTGATGAAAACCAAGCTTCATTTCTGTCTTGGCTCACTGAGGCTCTTCAAAAATATATTGATGTTGATCTAGCCTCTCTTTCAGAACAAGTTCTCATCCACTCTCACTTTACTTATCAACCAACACCAGATATACAAGCTAAATTTAAAAAGACTAACCTAGGCCCTTAATCCCTACAATAGGAGCTATCAGATATCGCCTTCCATGTCTATAACAACAAAAACCAATTAACTCATCAAAAGGAACTAGATAAATTCAAACTACAAGCTAAAATGATTTAGAAAAAATAAAACTCCAAGACAAACTTCAAGGCCAATTTTTCATGGCAGCACTTGGGGCTCAGAGAGATCTGCCACAGAAAATGTGAGCCAAGAAGACAAAAAAGACCCAAGTCCCTCTAGACTCTTGCTTTGGACACTGAGCTACACAACTGCCCTAACTCAAAGCCACCATCGGGGTCATGCCCCACCTGCAAGCAAGAGGGACATTGGATGTTGACAGCCCTGTGTGCCAGGCAGTGGGTAAGTCACCCATCTCCCTACCCTCGCAGGCACAAATGACACCTCCTTCACTGCTGGATTCATCACTGGTTGACCTGTTCAGATTTGTTGCTGGAGGATATTGGCAGGGCCTGGGGTCCACAGCCCCCACCAAGGTGCCTGTCATGGAATGCCGAGTCTCACTGGAAGTTTCAGCCCACAAACTCAATCTCAGCTTTTCAACCAAAGTGGGATGGACCTCATCTGTTATACCTGGCAACTCCAACTGCAGTAAAGGTAGCAGGATTTCCACATTAGTCTCAAATCACCCAAATGAAGAGATATCGACCATCACCTGGTAACCTTGACTCTGAATATACTGAGAGGCCCCTGTGGGACTCTTGACAAATTACCCCTACCCACCCTCACATCACTAAACTTAAAGAGTGATGCATTGTTACCCCATTTGGTTCTGGCCCTTGTACTGCTACATACTCATTGTCTTTACCATAGCCAGCTTTACACTTTACCTGACCAAGGCTACAATCTTACCAAAAACATTATTACCATCTTTTTTACAACTATAACCCTATCCCTCACATACCTTAACTGCTTAACTAAATACCCCAAATAGCTACAGACACAACCAAAAAAACTCCCTTAACATGGAAGCCGCCTGAATTGGATGTCTCCTTTTACCTCTTATAGCTCTTCCTCATGCCTATATTCAACTTCAACCAAAACTGTACACTTTTACCCTTACAACACACTCGACAGATGGCTGGCCACAGCCTAGAGTTCCAAATATAGTAGCTTAAACCAACTGAACTGAAGGTACTCTGAACCCCATGCTATGCGTCCAATGGATTGATTGGTATCTAACACAGGAAGACATCTCAGGGAGACAAATCTTAAGGGCTTCCCAACTCAGGTTAATTATGTGTCCTGAAAACCACAGCATGAATCCTGTTTTAACACCTAGTCATATCACTGCTGTTACTGGGGCTGTGAAAATATTGGTTCAAATGGCCCCAAGGGGTTTCACAAAAACAACGATGGATACATTAATGCCTCCTCTAATCCTAAATCTGACAAATTCACAGATGGATGGCTTTGTTCATCATAAAGAAAACCCTCTCAAATTTCCAGCTGCTCAAAAATGGGGTTTTTCAATTCATATGGAGCCAGTAGAATTATACCAGTTCTTTACCATAAAAAGACACTAATCCAAAAACTTATTGTTGTTTCTCTCCTTATATCTCAAGAACCAATAAAAACACACAAATCAAAATCTACCAAGTACACAAAACTAAAACAGTTTATTTCACTAACCATGACCCAGATCCTCAATATAACTTACACTTTGCTCCAAAAGGGGATCAATTATTCACACACTAATTGTTGGCTATGCCTGCCTTTTTCAGCAGACATCTACATGGTTTAACCTGTGATATTCAGCCAATCAAATCTCAAACCAAATATGACCTCATATCCAGTTACTGGCCCTCTCCAGATAGCTCCAAATCAGCCTTGGCCCCTCAGTCTCACTTGCATACAATCCACTCTGAGAGACTCTAACTATACTGATACACCAACCCCTCTTCCTGATCTCTCTGAGCTATTTTGGGGGAACTTAATAGGCTGTAAACACTACATCATCCTTAATCCTCAAAGTCAGACTTTACAAACACATCTTTCCCCCAAACACCTTTTTCATTTGTGGCAATGGAACATACTCCCATCTCCTTGCATACTGGACAGGCACATGCACCACTGGATTTTTAGCCCCACATTTCTCCCTCTTAACAGATAATAAAACTCTCACAGACCATCAAAAACTAAATATCACTCAAAGCTGCAGAGTCATACAGTTAGCTCCAGTACTGGCAGGTGTCGGGGTCTTTGTGGCTATTGTAATGAGGGCAGAGGGATTTGGAGCAAGCCTCAACTACTGTTCTATAATATGCCATGATTTATAAAGGGCTACATCAGTCTCCCGAAGGACCAATTCGCTACAAGATCAAATCAACTGGTCAGCAATGGTAGTCCTACAAATGGCAGGGCACTCAACATCCTCACAGCAGAAAAAGGAGGATACTGCACTGTTCTGGGACAAGAATGCTGCTACTTCGTCAACCAATCAGGTATAGTCAAAGATCAAGTACAAACACTCAAAAAATTAGCAGCTGGTATAAGAGGAAGACACTGTTTTCCAGAATCTACCTTTTGGTCTTTGTGATGGGGTTTCCTTGAGTTCTGGGTTCCCATTCTAACACACATTATGGGCCCCATAATTATCATAATTTTTTTTTTTGCTTTTTGTCTCCTGTAACTTCAGGGTCTTCTCGCAGTTTATCCAAGCCAGAAAACAGCCATTCGCTACCAAAGAAATCCTACTACTGAGAGACATCTCTACCTCACAACTTCAGATGGACTGGACCCTTCAATCCCATTCCCTTCTATCCTAGGCCCTAACAATGCCCCCTCTCAGCAGGAATCAGCCAAAGAGACTCCACAGTTCCCCTTAACACCAAAGAGATGGGAATGATAGATCCCCCCATTTGAGAGACAGCAAAATCATCATGGTGACCATGCAAAACTGTGCCATGATCAAACGTAACTTCTTCTCAGAAGCCCCTATGGCTTCTATCCCCCAAAAGTCTTTCCCAAAGCTCACACATGTAAAGATCTACCCAATCTCCTGCAGTCTCACAAAATAGATTAGCTCACTTCAGTCCCCAGAGCTTATATAAGGCAGAATCCGCCCTTTGTCTGCAGAGAGCCACCACAGCCTTCTTTGTGGTGACTCCCACCATGCCCTCGTTAAACTCTTTCTTATTTAGTTGCCTCCTCTCTTTTAATATTCTGTGCTGCTCTAGATTGAGTACAAAGTTTCAACTCAAACAAAATCTTTCTTATTTCAGAAACCCAAAAGGAAAGGAGATGTACTGTTTATTTCATCATTTTTTAGAGCCTGAAATTAAATGGGCAGTTCAAATCAATGTGAAATATAAAAAACAGTAGCAATAGTAAGATCTAACTTGGGGCATTAGAAAAGATATAATTAAGTGACTAGAAAAAAATAGCATTTAATTTATAACAAAAAATAACATGTAATTTTTAAAATCATAAGGTTTTAGTGTTGCAAGTGTATAATCTGACTGTAGTATTTGTGAGGAGGTAATGTACTGTTTAAAACTGAAAACATTGAAGTTGGCATGTGAAAATATCAAGAAAATTCCCCCCCAAGGAGAAGCAGCATAACTTCTAAAATAGTACAGAAATATTTTAGTGAGAAGACAGCAAAAAATCCTCAATTGATCCAAAATAATACAAAAAATGAAGTAAAAAGAATTATAAAAAAGTAAGGCAAATGAATTCATCCAAGTAAATAGCTTGGTAAGCAAATAATGGTAAATACACAAAATTTCCTAGTAAATGATCAGAATTTTTAGAATTAAAAAAAAAAACTAACAAAGTCTACCGTGTCTTATTTATAAGACATCAACCTTCAATATAAGAAGAAAGACTGAAAGTTGTAAGATAGGGAAAGAGATGTTAGACAAATAATACTTGAAGGAAGCTAGTATGCCTGTGTCAGTAGGCCCTAGGGCATAAACAAAGACCAAAACAATCAAACAAGTAATACAGTCACATATCATTGAACCAATAGCCATTCACTAGGGTAAGGAAGTCTACAGTTATATGTACCTGGTGGTTTTAAAATTTGTAAAGTTAACAATATTACAAGAAAACAGTAAATCTACATTACAATGAAAGATTATAGCATTTCTCTCCCATTAGGTGATGAATGGAGCAATCAAAAACAGTTATTATTTGACCTAACAGCTATTATTTGACCAATAACTTGCTGATGTTGTATCCTATGCAAACTTGACAAGGGTCTACTGAACCTAGAACTCTAAACCATATGCATTTCCATGGCTCTGAATGAACCATGAACTAGCTCTCTGCTTCTCTTTATCTTATTTTTTCTTTAAGCAACTTTATTATTCACAGTTACATAGTAAGTGATAATAGAAGCCTAAAATTCACACCGAGTTAGGCCCAAGGCTCAGGATTCACAGTAAGTCAGGCCCCAGGATGGGTGGAAAGAATCAAATCTATGCTCATGTCATTTTGCGATGCAGCTGAGGACCCTGCAATATCTGTGCCTATTACTGGTCTATGACACATATAGCTACAGCTCAGGTTATCCAAACAATTTCTCCTATCTCAGAATGCTACAGTTCAAGCATACATCTATTTTTAACTGGTGGGCTGTGCAGACATTCACTTCTTTCAGAGTGTTAGGTAAATCGAGGCACAAAGAGACCACTGAGACAGGCAGAGTTGAAGCAACGTGCTGACTGGGTACAGATGGTCCAAGGGTGAAAAGACACTTTGCCCTGAGAAAGAGGTGAGGGCATATTTTTGTAGGGGAGTTTCAATAGCGGACGGAGGTGTTGCCAAGGAGGTGCAAAATTTAGAGTCTCTAAGTAGAAGGTCTAAGGCTAGGTGATAGAAAAGACAATATTGAGTATAGTGGGTGCTAGCGGGTACAGATGTCTCTTGCAGTTTTTCGTGGAATCAGCTTTCTGCAGGTTGAGCTGTGTAGGGGCAAATGCAAGGTGGTTAAGTTGCATGAGGAAGCTGCTGGCTTCCTGTTGAGCACTGTGTTCCCCCAGATGTGTATAACAGATCTGCTTGGGGACTTTTTTTCTCTCCTAATTGGGTAGGTTCTAGTTTGGAGACCTGACACAGTGTTTTGTATTGGTTTTCCAAAACAGAAAGTATCACAAGGCTATTTCCTAAAACTCCTTGCCTCAGATTTCTGGTTTAGATTCTACTGTGATCAGCAGTCTCACTGAAGACAGGAGCGCCAAAACCCTTACTGCTCTGATGATGGGTGTGTGAATGGGACTCCGGCAGACAAAAGAGGGATCTGGGTCTTCTGTGGGTCTTCTAGACCTCAGGGCTTCAGAAAGGAGAATCATCTTATTAATTGAAAGTCATTTCCACAGTGTGCTGACTTTCTAAAACCTAGTAATGATTGTCTGTGCTCTCTGATTTCTCAGGTCTTCTAATTGTTTAGGAGGTAGCTAAATCCCAATATTAAATTTCTTCTTGTTGAAACTCTTCGCAAGTTCCAAGAGGGCCAGGGTTTTTTGTAGGTTATTTATCAAGATAGCTTTGAATAATTTGTCTTCCCTGAAGTCCATAGTTTGTAATTTGCACATACACACATGCTCAACTTATGATTTGATAGCACTTTTTTCAAGAACACCAGAATCAGGTATAAAAACTAAACATATATTGAGCCTGGAGCAAGTCTTAAAAATACCAAGAAGGTACTATATATCAGCTCTCTCTGACAATAATATAGCTAGGTTAGATATTCATAATAAAAAAATTCAAAAAAAAAATAAAACTAGGTATTTAAAAATCTTTCTAAATAGGTTCATCAATAAATCATAATGGAAATTAGAAAATAATAAGTCATTAGGTATAAAGTGCACATCAAAATATGTAGGATCAAACTGAAGGGTTATGATATTGAAAGGTGCCAAGATCGCTTTTTTTGTTTAATAATTGGCTGGGTGATTATGAATTATTGTAACAAGAGGATCACAAGCAAAATCAGCCAAGGAAAAAAGCACAAGGAGTGAAGTTTGGAGGAAGTCAGGAGCAAGTACCCAAGAGTTTCTCAGGGCAATAACATAGTGCATATTGAATTTATCCAGTGCAGACATTTAATGTATATGAAATCTTGGCTGAGATTATTTTGGGGGACTGATTAAAGGTACTCAGTGCTTAGTAAGTATCCACATTTCAGACTCCCATAATAAAAAGAAGTGCTGAGAATAAACACTATTATTTGTAGCATTTAGGCATAATGAATCAGTGTTACTGGCTAATGGTGGAAACGCTAGGCTTATTATAGTCTCGCGTTTCCAGTTACAAAAAGAGAAAAAACATCAATGTAAGTGCTTGCAATAAAAGAACAAATGAAACAATACATGAAATAAAACAATGGAAAAATACAGTTTAATAAAGCAGTTTAATATACAACTATATTAGATAATCAGATAAGCTAAAATTTGATGAGATTACTTGAGAAGGGTGTAAGATAAAAATTACCTGAGAAGATTGGAGTAAAAATAGGAAGAAACAAGAAAAACAAGTAGGAATGGAAATAGGAATGTTTTATAGAAAAGATAACTTTTAAAAGATAATACAAACTAAATGAGTAATTTTATACAAATAAGCTGTTAGGACAGACTTAGATCCTTGACATCCCTAATCAAGACATCTGTGGTGGTTGTCCTTAATTCTAGAGTGCTCCACAATGATTTCACCAATAGAATATTGAGAAATGATGTTTTTTCCCCATTCTTAGGAGGCTGGCAGCTTCCATTTCCTGTCTCTTGTAAGACTTTTGCTTGGAACTAACCCACCATGCTTTATTTAATCCAAGCAATTTCATGGAGATGCCCACATGCAGAATAACTGAGGATTCAGTCCAGCAGTGCAGGCTCGGTCCCAGCAGAGAGCTTACCAGCCTTGTGAGCATAGCATCTTGGAAGCAGATCGTTCTGTAGCAGTAACATCCTCAGCTCATGCCTGTGGAGCAGGCACAACCTGCCCAAACTGCAGAGTAGTGGGCAGAATGAATTATTGCATTGTTTTAATCCAGTAGATTTTGGGGTGGTTTGTTATACCACATACGTGAAAGAATAAAAAACTTGATGAGATTGACAATTATTCAGAAACATGTATTTTTATAAAAAGATGTATTTAATAAAAAGAGTAGTATAATCATCTTAGTTATCTTGTGTATATATATATATATTTTTTTTTTACATATTTTTTCTTTTCCTTTCCTTCTTTTCTCCTTTTCCCTTCCTTCTTTTCTCCTTTTCCCTGAGTTATTTTTTCCCCTTTGAGCAATTTCTTACCCTTTCACAACATTTATGGAAGATTTTATATCTTATTTACTCTTTCAGTTTCTTACACTAGAGAAACAACATGGTGTTTACACATGTGAGTTTCATTTATTTCACTTATGAATACAGTCTCAGATTGCATCTATTTACCTATAAAAGCCTCAACGTGATCTTTCTTTATAGCTGAGTAGTACTCCACTATATAGAAATACCACCTCTTTTTTATCCATTCTTCAGTTGATGGGCACTTAGGTGGTTTCCAAGATCTGGCTATTACAAACTGTACTGCTATAAACATGGGTGTACATATACTGCTGTGGCATGATGTTTTCAATTCTTCTGGGAGTATGCCCAGAAGTGGAATGGCTGGGTCAAATAGGACTTCCAATCCCAGCTTTTTGAGGAACCTCCAGACTGATTTCCACAGTGGTTGTACCTGTCTACACACCCACCACCAGTGCAGAAGAGTTCCTTTTTTGGAAATAAATTTTGTAATATTCTAAACCATTACTTTTTGTGAAATAAAATTCATAAACAACTTCTCTCACAATAGCTTTGTCATTTAACAGATCTCTTTATTGTTGGTATACTTTTCTAGTATGTTTGAAACTTTAAATTTACATGTTTACAGTTTGCATTAATATGTGCCAGCAATGTACATTGAACATTATTATTTTTCTTTTAAAAGAAATTCCTTTATGGATTTTAGATTCAGACTGCATGGTCAAAAAATCAATATATTACTGGGGTCATAATATATTTATATACTACACTGATAACAATGATACAAGTTTTTCTGTCAAATAAATCTGACTTTTTTTCATTTGTTTATTTTTAAATATTCCTTAGCAGTTATGTAATTTTTTTTCATAGAGACCATGTCTTTTAAAATATTTTTATGTTATAAATAACATGTTTTAAATTTTCTCTATTTATTCTACTTAGGGTGGTAAGGAATATATGTATCTGTTCTCTATAAACATGTATCTACTGTACAGAATAAACAGAATATATTAAGTAGAATCAACAGAATACTTATATAAATCAATATTCCTCTCATTAAATTTATGCAAATTAAATATTTCTTACTACATCTATCTTTATTTTTTTTTATTTTTAGTATCATAGATTAATGGCTTTTTCCAATCACAATCTGTTCTGGTCAACACAAGTTTTTATTTTCCATTTGCTGTTCACATTACAATTAGCCAGTGCGAACCCTGTTAAACATTTATTTGCATTTTCAGCACTATTGGAGATATTTAAAAATCATCCTTATTCTCAAAAAGAATGTTTTTCAGGCTCATCTTGATTTCTGCTTGCCCTAAAGAATGAGGTAGCTTCTACTGAAAAGTTCTATCAGAGACCACAATCCACATGCTAAGGAAACAAGCAGCTTGCCCCATACAGATGCCTTGGAAGACAGTATGACTCTCTGTGAGATCTCTTAATGACATCAACAAAAAATGTTTTTAAAGTTCTTTTTCAGTCTTTAATGGTATAGAGTATTACTCTGGCATTGGTAACTGTTTTGCATTTAATTCTATATAATGTTTATTTTCTTCATAATATTTATATCGCTCTTAGTTGCAGTTATACTGTTGTTCATAGTCTTGCCACCAAGACCTTGTACTCATTATGTTGACCACAATAAGACAAGATAGTTGAAATAAACTTAAATACTAAAAGATACATAGACATAATTATTTTATATCATTTGTATGAAATTGTAGCTTCAAAAGTATTAAGCTTTTTGGTGTGATGGCCCATGTTTGTAATCCCAGCACTGGGGAAGCTGAGGTAAGAGGATCACTGTGAGTTTAAGGCCAGTTTTTGCTATATAGTGAGTCCAAGGTCAGTTTAAACTACATAGTGAGATCCTGTCTCAAAAATGTAAGGACCCTTCTCCACTGGTGATGGAAGTGTAGGCTGGTGCAACCACTGGGGAAATCAGTATGCAGAGTCCTCAAAAACTAAGATAACAGATCTGTCTGACCTGGCTATTCCCCTTCTGGATATCTTCCTGGAAGAATTAAAAATATCATACCGCAGTGATGTATGCACACCCATGTTTATACCAGAACAGTTTGTTGTAGTAAATCTTGAAAACAGTCCAAATGCCCATTAACATCAACTGAAGAATGGATAAAGAAGACATATGCATTTTTCAAATAATGGAGTACTATTCTTCCATAAATAAGGACAAGTCTGAGGTATATGTAGGTAAGTGGGTGCAGTTTGAGACCATACTCTTTAACTGAAATAAATCAGGAATGTGTAAATATCGTACTGTCTCCTTAGTGTGAAAAACTAAAAAAGTAAATAAGGATCAAAATGTACCATACATATTGTGAAATGAGAAGGAATTGTTCAAAAGGAAAGAAATGGTGCTGGGGATATTTCTCAGTAGCACAGTGCCTGCTTAGTGCAAGGCCCTGAGTTCAATTCCTGGTACAAGAAAAAAGAAAGAAAAAGGAATGGAGAACTAGGGTGGGGAAAGGGGAAATGGAGGGAAGGGAAAAGAAAAAAAGAAGATTGTAAAAACGATAAAATGGAAACAAAGCTTTGTAAATAGGAAAGGGCAGATGGGTTGATGGGAAGAGATGGGACTGGGGATTAGAGTACAGCTAAAATATATGAAAAAGAATAGGTTTGGATTTTCCACCTAGATATTAATTTGTAGTACATCTTTCTGTACCAGTCATAGTTGATCACCATAATGATACATGACAAGGACCCAGTAACTTCATAACTTATAGAAACAAGTACTTTTTCCTCAAGTGTTTGTTGGGGATGACTTTCTTCATATTTTGTGTTGTTGGCTTAGATCCAGCTTCCAGGTTGATCTCTAATCTTGTTTCATAGGCCTTCATGTTCTTTCTGGAACAGCAGCAGTCAGGGCCTGCTTTTCCTATGGGGGCTCACAGGGAAATAAACTTCTTGATTTGTATCTAGCACATTGGAACTTCTACCCACACTCTATTGGGCAAAGCAAGGACATGTCTAGAATTCACATCTTCTCACGCATTCCCATGAATCCTTCAATGCTATCTCTTTTGTTGATTGACAAAGGAACTATAGAAAAGTAATTTGCCCCATATTCTCACAGCCAGGGCCTAGGGAAGAAGAGATCTGGATTAACAACAGAGGCTGAGTTTTCCCCACTTTACCACCTTTCCTCCTCCACTGAGTCCAAACTCTAGTTGCTCCTCCTTTGAGTGCTATTGCATCAGAGTTTTCTTCTAAAGCATTCATTCTCAGCCTGTGTGATTACAAGGAATATTTTCTAATATCACACTTTTTAATGAAACAGAATCTGATAGTAGTGATATATTCATAATTAAGGAAAAATTACATAAATGAAAATAAACTATAATGTTAATAAATTAACACTTTAAAATTATTTACCTTGGACGATACTATTTGAAAACAGAGGTGATACAGGCCAACATATTATCTGCTCATTTGAAAAGTTGGGAATGCATATGGATCTGAGCATTCTTCATGCTAGCATGAAGAAATCCATGATATTGTGGATTTCCCTAGGAGTCCACAATATCAAGACTGAATGCCACTCTCCTATGAGATGTCAACATCTGTTCTTTCTGTTCTCAAATTATCAGCCTCCAGTTTGCACAGGCTGACTATCGCCTTAATCTGTATTGATCTTTGACTTATTAATTAGTTCAGTTCCCAGCCTCCTTTTGCATTCACTGCAGGATCCCAGCAGTGATTCACATCAGCTAAGTGGTGTGCTTAACACAATAAAGCAGGTGATATTGGATCTAGTATCTGTGCTCATCAGCATTGCTTTTTCCTGGAGCAATTGTTGAGACTAGTTGCCTTAACAAACTCTTTTCTCCTTTACCTCCTAACCTTGAAGTAACACTCAAATTACTTTCTCCTATCTGCCCAAATTCTCAGTAATTCATTTCAGAAAAATGATATCTCTCTTTGCCTTTAAACTTTAAGTTATTGCTGTTTTGTATTCCAATGTCCCCTCTCTCTCTCTCTGCTGTGGCCTATCTTACCAGTTTAAAAGTAACATACTTTGGCCTTTCAGTGTACAGTTTATGATCTATGTAGGTGTTTGTTTTTGGTATAATATGGGTGTTAGGCAGAGGAAGTTGTAAGGGAGTTCTGGCTTACTATTTTTTAAGTTTTGTTATAAAGATGTGCTTCCTGTTTATTTGGTTATAATTCTAACTCGAATGATAACTACCTGGTTGTTGTTCAAATGGTTCTTGATAATTTTAGACTTTCCTTAGTCACAAACTTTTCCTTTAAAGACCCATGCTGATGCCATGCCTGGCTTATGCCTTTAATTCCAGCTACTTGGGAAGCTGAGACAGGAGGATCACAAGTAGAAAGTCAGCCTGAGCAAGTTAGAGAGAAAATATCTCAAAATAACATAATGAGGGGCTGGAGATTTAGCTCAGTGTCATAAGTGCCTGCCTTGCAAGCATGCAGTTGTGAGTTCGATCGCTGGCACCGATTTAAAAAAAGATAACAATGAAAGAGTAAGGACTATTGCTCAGAACTCTCTGGTTCAATCCCCAGTACCATAAAAATTAATTAATTAATTAATTAATTAAAGAGGATTCACAGTTACAAGAGAATTACTTGTCAAAACTAATCCCAAGTTCTACCACCTGCATCGTCACACGGTTGTGGGTATGATTCTAAGGTTCTGCTCTGGTCTGCAGTCTGATTAGATACCAGAAGCCAATATATTCTACCTCTTCTCTCACTAATCTTTCATATAGTTTGTTCATGAACAAACTTTACCTGCCTGGCTTTGTCTTTCCCAGTCAGTTCTAGCTGATGGAATATAGGTTTTTAAACCGTAACTATTTAATAAGAAACAGGGCTTCTGCAGTCTTATTCTAAACCTCCTTTATCGCCTATACTATGAATGCAGTTAGTCGTAATCTTATAAATTATACCTAATGTCCCAGTATATACTGACATCTCTACAAAGGAGAAAATTTCAGTAGTGCACGAGGGCAGCATTTTACCTACACACAGTCTCTGTGGCTCAATGGAAATAAGTTTGATCAATAGTGCCTCCTTAAGAGACTTGGATCTAAACTGAGGAACTGATCTGAACCAATCAATAAATCCAAGTTGGATCAAAAATGAAACAAAGTCATGTAGGAACAAACCATAGGAATTCGTGCTGTCAGATTCAAAGGAATAAAATTAAAAATGAGATTTAGATTTAAAGTAAGAGTCTTAAAAAGATCCAAAAGTATACACTATTGGGGACCATGCCCAAATTGACTCAATGTTAGAAATCTGACTCTTGCAGAGCCCGGTTAGGGTGAAGGTGTAGCAGTGCATCAGCCTTGTGGCCCCGTGGCCATGGCTGTGTATGCGTGTGTGTTCATCAACATGTGGACTGCGAGTACAGAGATTGCACCCAGTCGCAATAAACCAGTTATTCCAACTAGTATCTCATCCTCTTCAATGTGTAGATCCAATGCCAGGTACCATGTTTTTCCTTGTATGACTAAATTGTTATATTTTGCTCATGAACATTGTGATATGCTCTTTTTTTTTTACTGTACAGCATGTATTTTTATCCTACTGTAATGCTTTTTTTTTCTGTATGTGCATGTATGTGTATTTCTATATATGTGTGTATATGTGTATTTCATGTCTATATAATAAAAATGATTTTCCCTGAATAAAAGTCTCCATTCGTAAAACAAAGTCTGTAACATACTTATTTAAGTACGTTTTTCTTTTTCAGAAATTGTCTTAGTTACTTTTCTCCCATTGCGAGGACAAAATACCTGACACCCCAAATTAAGGAAGGAAAGGCTTATTTAGCTCACAGTTTGTGGAGGTTTCAATCCATAGTTAACTGGCTCCAAAGGAGGGTGTATGGCACAGGGGCAACACTTCAAGGCAGCGGAGGGCAGCAAAAGCAGCAAGAGCAAAACAATGGGGCAAGCCCTTTTCTGCCTTTGTACTGTCAGCAGACTACCACTGCCAGAGCGAGTCTAGCATGCATACCATCTCCACGTCCTCCTTTTGTGCAGGATGGGAAGGTTTACAAAGGGAAGACCCTGACCCTCTGTGTGCTTCATTAAACTTCTAAACTTCTTGAATTGACACAACGTATGTACCATGACAGATCCTGATTGTGACTTGACAGATGATGTGTCCAATAGTGGGGAAAGATATTTAATTAAAAACAGGTGTTTGACTTACTAAATAAAAGAAACACATTTGTATAGAAGAATACTGCCTTTGTTCTTACCATCATCTTACAAATACCACCTCTAGAGCATCTTCCTTTTATGTGTTGATAACTTTTGTTAAAATTTCTTTTATGGATCATCCTTGGTACCTGTATTTTCTTCAAAACTGGCTCTTTCAAATTTAAGACAGATAATTTATCTAGTTGGTTTGGATAATTTTTTATTTCTGAATGACATTATCACTTGTGAACTACTACTATAACTGTTCAGTTAAAATTTTAACATCTAAATTATCAACTGCTAAACAAGTGTTACTAGTTAAGATACTTTAGGAAAATTTAATAAACCTATATAATTCATCTATTTTAGAGTATCTTTCATACTGTGTGGGCAATGACTCGTGTATGTGGCCAAACTATTTGAATAAAGAGATACAAAATGATCTAGCATCTTGTTGAATGTTTGCTTACAAAACATTAATCAATATAGTTATCAATTCAAGCACATTTTCTGATATTTCACTAGAAATATTTATAAATTAGTCCTAGTTAGAATAAATTAGTCCTAGATAATTCATTGATTACAGATGTAAATCATATGATAATCAGCAAAGCATTAGGTGAGACAAAACTGACAATGATTTCTAATATTTTAAATATGAAAATTAATATTTGAAAATCTGATTAATGGACTCAAAGCTTACAATAATTAAATCATAAGCATACAAGTAACCAATTAAGAGCTTAATACAAAAATTTTGACTTCTAATACTAGTTTCAGTGTCACAGGTAATGGCAAGCTATAATTTCTATTATAAGAAGCAGGGAAAGAAAAACCATAATGTGTATGAAATTTTTATTTTTACAAATAAAAGAGAGCTTTGGAAGAAAAGTTATAGAAGTGAACAAAACCCTAGATATGGAGAAATTTTTCTTGATGAATTTAGTTCACTAGGAGTTTTCTTCCTTGGAAGCATTTGCTATATCTAGTTTCCCGTAGGGAAAGGGTTCAGTTAGCAATAGGACCACTAGAGGTTTGGATGTCCATGTGGCTAATGTGAGAAACTGTACACTAGAAGGAACTCACACCCATGACATGTTTTCACCATAGGATGTGTTCGGAGGGATAGGGTGGGATGATGGCTTTAGCTGTGTAATCTAGAGATAGAGACTAAATCTTCACAGTTTCCTGACGCTTTGGAGGAAGAGTACCACAAGAGGAAGGAGCATACAATAAATGTGAAAAATCTCCTGGAGACACATGAAAGCAGAGATTCAAAGATTTTTACTTAATTTTAAAAAGTTTAGCTTTGACTAAACTTAATTTCTGATAAATTTTTATGATTAACCCTTCAGTTCATCTTCCCATTAATAGAAAGGATAACTCTTATTTGTTTTAGATTTAGCTTATCTTATATATGGTATATAGTAAATAATTAAAATTGAAAGCCACATTCAGAGGGCAAAACATGTTCAGTAACTAGGTAAAAATAATCATTAACAGAGGTCCTAGGCACATATTTAAATGTTGAATTGACATAGACTATAATGTAACTACTACAAAAAGGCTAATAAAATGAAGAATGAAACTTATAAAATGTATAAAATACTTCATTAAATAATTAGGAACTATAAAAATAATACACATTCAATAACAGAATGTTTAATATTTTAAATTAATTTCAGCGTCAGTTTGAATGAAGCAAAAGCCATAACTATACAACTCAAGAATTTGTTAGTAAAGTCTCTGACTGAAACACAGAAATAGTACAGATAAAAAGAAACAATATAGGAAGCTAAAGGACCTGAGAAATCAAACAAATAGTTTCAAAATACATCACTACAGTATCAGTAATAGATGATAGGATGACAGAGAAACAATATTTTTAAAAAATGTAGCTAAGAATTTTCCAAAATAGATAAAAGACAGCGATCTGCAGATGCAAGAAACAGGGAATGCAACCGTGGGATAAAATGCAAAGAAAACTGGTAAGTGTGTCATAATCAAAATGCTTAAAAGAAAAGATAAATGGACATTATTAAAATCAGAAAGACAAAGAAAGTTACATTATCTTTGCAAAGCAGCAGTAAAACATATCATTTTCAATAGACTCTAGGGAATCCAAAAATTAGTATGTGTATATAATGATAAAAAAGAATTAAACTAAGTATCATAATAGCAAGAAAAAGAAATAAAATAAGTTTGGCAGAGTGGTAGATGATTAAAGACTTAGAAAAGCAGTTGGAACTCTGGAATGTTGCTTGTGATTCTAACAGAGGTTTGCTCTTAGGTATAGAATATAAAACATGTTGTGGTAGACAAAAGAGAGTAGAGAGGTAGAAAGGTTGTCACCCAGCAGAGGAATTGCCTGCCATAACATTTCTCATTTGCTACATTCATGCTTGCAATGCTAAACATTCCAAAGTTCTGGTGTTCCCGTAGGTAAAGCCATAGATAAGGAGTAAGAAATCGCAAGACTAGAAGAAAGCTAGACTTCACCTATAGTAAAGTACAAATGTTGTCAGGATATAAATGTTATCAATGACCCACATGTCTGCGGAAGGATCCATAAGTCACTGATGAACACCCCACACCTTACACACATACACAAATGCATTCAAGATTACACTGCATACTCAAAACTTTCTTTTAGTACTATGGCCTCCATGGAGCCCTCTTTTTGTCACAACCTACTAGACTATGCATTCATATATGTCTTTCCATTTCTTCTCGTATTTAATCTAGAAGACCATTTTGTATCACGTTAATGTGTTGCATCACAAGTGCCATCAGAGCTCATAACGCTCTTTCGCTTTGACAATACATAGTCTTTCCTTCCATTCTCAGTTTGTAGCAGTCCTGTCGTAACTTGGCTGACACCAACATTTATCTGATGACTATATTAGTCAGAGAGCTTAGTTTAGCTGGTACTCATTTTATTGCATAAAACTTTCTTGTGGAAAGTTAAGCAACAGTACCTAAAGTTCAAATCCAGCCCCAGCATTCTAAAAACTTGGTGAGACCCTGTCTCCCCAAGATTAAAAGGTCTGGGGTTGTAGTTCACTGTGAAGACTTGAGCTTTATGCCTAGTGCTGAAAACAAAACAAAAAAATCCTTCAAGTCCCGCATCAGTGACTTTGACATCTGAGTGTACCTGCTGGTTATCTAAAGTCTACACCTGCACTAAATTACTTTGTATGGCTGATGTCTTCTATTCTGTGTCTTCATAATCCTGGGTATTAAAACTGTGGCTCTGTCTTATAAAATGAGGCTGTGTGCATGAATGTTTTGGCAAGGTGAATGACCCAGGGTTTTAGAGTCCAGCTCACATGTCACTGGCTGGACTGATCACATGACCGCACTTAGGTTAAGGCTTGCAGAATAGGATACTGATGTAAGCAGTGAACCTTAAGATATCCCCACATGCATAAATTCCTCATATACTTTTAAACTTAATTTCAGTCAATATCTCAGACTTACATAACTTATGTCATACATCTCTTCAGGGATATTTATGCATCATATGACCTATCTTTGTTATTTGGAAACTAAAAAGTAATAATGTGATAAGTTTCACAAAAGGGAATTGCTATTCATTTAGTTTCCCAGCTGCCATATTCTGCCATATCACTGATGCACTATGGAAAATGGCCAGTCCACCCTCTCCGCTTTCTGAGTCTTCTATTTGTAGACAGACCTCGAGTAAAATGCTGGGCCGCAATTGAAAATTACCATATATTCATTCTCTTATAGTGTACTCAGTTATTGGCCACCTGTTAATTATCATACCCTAGTTATAAGCAAATTGTTTCTTATACTATTGGAAGATAAGGCTGAGAAGAATAAATAAAGGGTTGTGGTTTTAAGTGTTAAAATTATAGCCAGAAGAAGATCATGAGAAGATGGCATCTGAGCAAGCAAAGCAGTAAATTAAAAAGGAAAAGCACATTTCTGGTGGGAGATGCAAAGGGTAAAGGAGACAGTAACAGCAAAAGAATGTCCCTGGGGTAGGCATGGTGTGTGCTGGGCACAGGCGCTGGAGGTGATATTGGGGGTGATGCTGGCCAAGTGTCCTGGGAAGCTGAAGTGGATTGTGATTGCTGATTGGCCTTTTCCTAGGGTTAGATAGGATCCTAGTGAAACGCTTCAAATAGACAAATGACATGATCTTGCAGTGTAACAGGACCACTCTTACTCATGTGGCAGATGAATAGACAGGGACCTAGTACAGACGTAGATCCAACAGTTAGGAAGCAATTAAAATAAGAAGGAAGATGGCACTGATTTGGACAAAGCATATGTGGCAGAGGTGGTGAGACACTGAATTTCTGCAATAGCTGAAGGTAACAACAGTGTCTCTGATGGATGATGAGGTATGAGGGAAGAAGGAATTCTGGGTAGCTTCAGACTGGAATAATCAGACAATGGAAAGATCATACTGCGGGTGGAAAAATGACTAGGAGCCCAATCTTAGGCTTGGTAATTTGAGTTGTCTGAGACATCCAGAAGATCACTGGAGTTGGAGTTCATAGGAGGGATCCTGAGTGGAGATACATATCTGGGTACTGTCAATATATGAGTGATTTAAAACCTATAAAGTTAGACTGATGTTCTAAGGAGTCCTCCTAAAATAAGATACCCTATGCCTAACTGGTGAAACCCATTTAGCCTTAACAGGTTTAGAAACCAAAAGGAAGCAACAAAAAGAAAAACACAAAGGGAATGTGTTGTTAAGTAGGTGCTTCCAAAAGAGTCAGTGTTAAACCTGGCATTGCCTCACTGACGCTGCAAAGTCAAGTCAGACTGCCATTACCTTTGCTTTCTCAAAGGCCATTGGTGATTGTAAGACGAACAGCTATGTCTTTTATGAAGGTGAACACTTGAATGGGCCAGTGGTGGTGAAATGCTTCCTGTACCCTCCCGTAACTGCTCAGAGAGCGCAGCTGTTTTTGAGTATAATTTGTAAATTACTCTGCTGTAGCTACTTGGAAAGCATAGCTTTTTTATTTTATTAATGCAGAGGCGCACCATTTTTGCATTTTCACAAAAGCCTAGTACTTGCTGAGTCCCTGTTACAAAGGCGGTTTAGGGATCAAAGCCTGTTTGAAATGGTTTCAAAAGAAAATATGAGGGGAGGAATTGCAGACCAGTGAGTATGGGCAATTCTTACCAGTAGTGGAGCCAATAAATAGTAGGAGAAAAATTAGCTGGTCACTGGAAGGGATGTGTAATCAAGGCAGTGTTACTGTTTTTGTGTTATTATTGTTTTGAAAATGGGAGATTGAAAAATACGTTTGAATGCTAGTGAAAAATTTCAACCAGAAAGGTGCCATGTTCATGTATATGTACCTATATAGCAGTCTAAAAAGGACATCCTTGGTATGCAGAAAGGAGGGCACATTTATTCACAAGACTAATCTTTCTGAGGACAGGGAACATATTTTTCTATTTCTGTATATGATCCAGGACATGTTTGGCACAATTTAAGTATTCAGTATAATCAGGAATTTATACATTCAAAAGTCACTTGATTATGTGAGTCCCATTAACATTTATTATCCTGCCGAATTCAGTCAATAAATTTAAATTTAAAATCTGTCTTAAATGGTGATGTTTTACTGATTATAAAGTAATATATGCTCATTATAGAAAATGTAGAAAATACACAAATGAAGGCAGAAGAAAAACAGGGTATCCCTAATACTAATATGGGTAAAAAAATACTTTTGATTAACTTGTTGCATTTTCTCCTGCACAGTAATTTAAAGTTAGTTATTCTGAAAGTCTTTGCAGTAATTGTAATAACAACTGCTTTGCTTGTCACACAGGATGAATTATCTCACTTAAACTTTATCACCAATCCATGAAAAATGAATTAAGATTGCAACAAATCATAAATGAGAAAAATGAGTCTCAAAGAGATTGGTCCACTTGTTCACGGCCTCGTGTCGCCATATTAATGCTCTTGAATTCACCCCTCTGACTTTGAGTGCTGTTAAACCTAATTTTTTCTCAGGTTGATAAGGGTCTATTCTGCTTTTAAGTGTCTGTCATACAGTCTTTAACAATTAAACATTCTTCTTGAAAGTCTGTGTTGATTGAGCCCCTTGAAGATTCAACGAGCTCTTTGCTTCTGCTCTCTGATGTAAGCATGCAGCTTTGCAAATATACAATTGCTTATTGGGTTTGTTGCCTGCTTTAATGATTTTCCAAAGCAAGAAAAAAATATTCAGACCCTCCATTTTTTATTTTCACAGAACATATTACAAATTCTTGATATGATGGAGTTGCTGAATAAAAATAGTTGTCTAATTGGTAAGTTCTTCCGTACCTGGCACCTTTCCATTTATTGTATTACTCTTTTTCTTGCATTGGGAGTCAGCATAGACTAAGGTGACAGAGAAAGAATTGCTGAGGAGCTTCCTGTCATTCAATAACATATTTTAAGATTTTTTGGGGAAAAATAAGCAGCCTTTTGCAGGCAGAAGGCAGGGCAGAGACTGTTGGTCATGGCCTGAGTGCTGAGCACATTGTACAGGGCTGATGACCATGGTCAGTTCCTAACAGCACCAGCAGTTCCTGCACTGGAGCTCTGTTAGGCTTATTTGCTATAAGTGATCCCCGCTGTGTTAAAAAGAGAAATAAATATCCCAATTTCATTTTCACATTTTTTGCTCGAGAAGAATCATTTTTAAGATATCAACCTTCTGAGCAGCTTGCAAAGTTACTATTATCATAATTTGTTACATTGACTTTAAAAAAAACAAAACCAAAAATTCCTTATTGAGTGTGTCGCTTTAGAACCCATTTTACTTTTAACACTCCGTCATGCCTCTTTGCTGATCTTTTGTATTGCTCCTGGGTTGGCATTAGCTTTGCTATTTATGATTTCTGCTTTTCCATTATGATGCTCACATGTTCTGTATTTCAGTGCAAAAACACATTTGACCTGCTCTGAAAACCATAGCTATTTAAATATAAATCTTTCTATGGTTGTTTCTACACATGTCTCTTAAAAATTGGTGACCAAATTCATATATGGGAAGACAAGAGATCACATCTCGTTTCTGTTCCATTGAAATGGAGGGTTCGTTATTCCTTCTCAAGTCTCCAGGAAGGCAGCAATGAGTATTGAGGAAATATCAAGCCACTGTTGATATTTATGAACCAGTGAGATCTATTTTTATTGTAGAGAAAAACTTTAGCGCACCTTCCTGCCATATGTGGTATAGGGTTCCACAATGCCCTGTTCTGATCGTGTTCATGTAGAATCCACACAATCTTCTTGATTAAGCATCAAGACGAAGGTTCAAACCATGACTGTGCCACTGACTAATACGGACTTCTGTGAGGAACAGGACAGGTGCGAGGGCACATCCATGTTCCTGTATTCTGCTTGGATCCACCCCTGTATTCCCATGGGTCCCAAGACTATCGCCTTTTTGTCTTAGTCCACTGTCTGCCAATGCAGTTCTTTTTTTCCTCAGGGGTAATTGTGGGATAATACACTATCTTCTATTCTTTTATACCATTACTTGCCATAGCTAAGAATCAAATCTTACTTATTATTGTTAATAACATTACTTATTAGTATTACTCTCAAGGTTGTTAATTTCATTGGCTTATCTGTACCCAGATAGGAGTTTGGTCAATAGTTTCAAGCTGAGTGATTTCTTCCCAAAGGGAGATATTATCCAATTTTTATCATTGTGAGGAGTTCTCCTCAGAGGTGGAGAAAAGGGATGCTATGAAATATGCAAAAACACAGTCAAACCCCTCACAGTGGACACTTATTCAAAAGGTTAGGGGTGCCAAAAATTTGAAATCCTGTACTGAACCCTAGAATTAGAGTCATATAACACACATGATATTTAATCAAATAAAGCAAACATATTTTTATGTTAATAACGTATAATATTGATTGAGTTTTGAAAGATATGAAGTAAGTTATGCTAGGACTCCATAGAGTGGGAGGTAATTTCAAAACAAATCTTCATTAAATAAGAAAGAGTTCATTGTATGAGATTTGAAAACATCACTGGGTATTTTTCTTGGTGTATAGGCATGGACTAAGGAGTGCATTATAGGCTGAGAAGTATGTAAAGCCAGTGCTGGAACACAGACCTACATAATAGGTTCAGAGAAGCATCCAGGGTGAAGGTATAATGTGAGCTGCTATCAGAATCCTGCCACCCATGGTTTTATCAGTCACTTCTCCTTTAGCAACTGAGTTCTGTTCCTATATCTAGATCATTAATTGAATTGATTGATAAATTTGGAATTATATTATGTACATTACCATGTGAGAACAAAGAATTGGTCAAAGGAAACTCCAACTTGATGACTTTGCTTTTATTTACATAATTCTTCCACATTGCTCTGTAAAATATAACAGAACATAAAACTACAGTACTGTACTGTACAGTATAATCAGCAAAAATTATAGTACTATATAAACATTAAAGACCATAAAGCTCTATAAACAAGATGTAAAGAACTGTACACAAAAAATACAGCTTGTAAGTCTGAGAGGTAGAACCTGAGGTATAAACAGCAAGCGTTGGTTTTAAATCTGAACAGTTGTTAAATAAATAGGTTGTTACACAGGGAATATCCATATTCAGTTCTCAATCATCGATACCCTACTTAATACTTCCTAGGAATGTAGAAGAAAAGTCTAGGTTTAGTATTTCAAGATTGCAGCCAGAAATTCAAATAAGCAATTACTTTAGCAATGATGTGATTAGAAAGAAACCCTCCAGGATGAATGGGAGTCCATGCTGAACCTAGAAGCTCAAGGAAATTTCCTTTTGTAGCCTCCTCCATATGTTATATGGATGACATGCCAAGTTGCTTCAAGTGCAATTAACTAGATCATTTTCTCTTGGGTCAATGAAGCATTTACTCGAAGGACGCTGTGGCATATGTAGTGAGTATAGGCTTTGCTCTTGTCCAATTCATTACATTTTTCCTCCTTAAAACTAGAAGTTCATTATTACTCATTATCCATCATACTCTGAATTGACTTTCAGCTTACCGTCAGGGGCCTAAGAAGTGACGGCTGACTTCTACAGAAAGGCAGTTCATTGTGTTTCCCGTGGGACATTCAGGAGACCCCACTCTAAAATTCAGGAAGAGACTCCTGTCAGTCGTACTAGATGTGCAAATATGTGTAAGAGTAATAAATAAATGTAAGATCAATCAACAAAAATGAGTAGTGCACAATAAGAAGAGAATTTAGGACAGAATCCTGTAGAGCACAGCTGTTGAGAGGTCAGCAGAACCAACACAGCCTTTGAGAAACCCGGAGAAGGCTGGCAAAGAACAGGTTAAGAACAGCTCCCTCACAATGGCAGTATAATCTTTTAGCGACTGTTTACCTCAAGGAATGGAATTTTGGGTGGAGTGGCGTCACTCAGGTTTTCTAATATATAATTTTATACTCTTATTTTTTATAATAAGTACATATAAATTTATAAAATGACACTAGTATGTCATCATTTATGTGCAATAAATTATATTTCCTTTGGCAGTGAATGCTTGGATGATCTTTGATATTTTACCTTTGTAATACACTTCTAAGTGAAACACAGAACAGTTTGTTACCTTGATTCTTTTGCTCAAGGCTAAACATGGTGGCATACACCTGTAATGCCAGCACTCTGGGAGGCAGGGACAGGAAGATGACAAGTTCAAGAGCAGTCTGGGAAACAGTCAATTAGCAAGAGTTGTCTTCTAAGAACAGTAATAATAAATGGCAAAGGATATAATGGTGTGAAGGCCCTGGGTTCAATCCCAAGTACAAAAGGAAAAGAATTATAAAGTTCACTTGTGAACTGCTACCTGCCCAACAAGTCTCTGTTCTCCTCTGCCATCATGTGAGGCGAAGATTGAAAACAAATCTCTTTGTAATATAAATAGAATTATGAGGGACTTCTGGTCCTTTCAGTTTTGTTGCTAATTGAAAGCATATTTACAAGGTATAGTAAACCAATTCTTCTATCAACAAGAAATGTTCTTATTCATTTTTCATTTTTCAAGAAACTCATTCTTAAAACATGAGTTCCAATTAGTCTGGTATTAATATAACCATATCCCTCTTCTTAGATTTAGGGTTTACATAGAATATATTTTTATATTTATTTTTTAAACCATATCTTTGTCCTTTATTTCATATACAATTATTTTAGACAGTATAGATTTAGGTCTTCCATTTTTATAAGATTTTGAATACAGTATAATAATTGTACATATTGGCTGGGAATTTAGCTCAGAGGCTCAAGTGCCTGCCTGGTAAGTGTGAGGTAGTGACTTGGATCCATGGTATCTAATAAATAAATATTTGTACATATTAACAAGTCAGAATGTAATATTTTAATACATGCACTGATAAAATTAAACAATCAATGGCCCCTCTCCTTGTTATTTCTTTAATGTTTGGCACTTTCATTTTTTTCTCTTCTAGATTTTTATAACGTATATAAGTAGGTTATTGTGAGTTGTCACCCAATGATGTGGACAAAGACTAGAACTTCTTGTTCCATGTAGCTGAGCTGCTCTGGTAACCATTACCTAATCCCTGGTCCCTTTCCCTTACATCACTCTGAGCCTCTGCTAATCTTCATTCTGCACTCAGACTGACTTGGGATTCCATGGATCATACTCTACAAATAGGGAACAGCCAATAGGTGAAGCACCTTCAGACTGGGAGAAAACATTTGCAAACAGGTCACCTGTCAAAAATGAATATCTGGAATACATAACTCAGAAAATGTAACACCAAATAATCCAATGTAAAATGGTCGAATGAGTTAAATAGCCATTTCTCAAAAGAAGAAATATAAATGACCTCAAAATATGGAAAATGGTCAATATTGTTAGCCATCAAAGTTCAATGATACATCAGTTTACCCTCATTTGATCTTTTTTGCTTTTGTTCTTTTTAAATCAGACGTGATAATCTCTGCATTTTAACTTGAGTATTTAGAAAACAATAGTAAATATTATGATAATGCCATGGCTAGGTTTAATTCTATCATTTTTGCAATTGTTTAAAAAGTATTTGCTCCATTGCTTTTTATTCAGTTAGTTGTCATCATTTCCCCTTTTGCCCAATGATTCCCTTTATATTTTTTTCTTAGTATTTGAGTTTGAACCCAAGGTTACTCTACAACTGAACTCCATCTCCAGCTCTTTTTTTAAAAAGATTTTGAATCAAGATCTCACTAAGTTGCAGGATTTTGAGACAAGATCTCACTTGTTGTGGGAATTTGTGATCTTGCCACAACCTCACTCAGAGCTGGGAATACAGGTCTAAGTCACTGTGCTTACTCTTTCCTTCCTTTCCTTCCTCTCCTTCTTTTCCCCCTCCCTTCCTCCCTTTTGCATTTTGCTGCACTGGGGGCTAAACCCAAATCTTTATTCAAGTTAGGCAGTAATCTAATGAGCTATATCTCCAGCCTTTATTATTTTTTTATTTTGAGATGGGGCCTTGGTAAGTTTCCCTGGCTGATACTCCTGTCTCAGCCTCAGGAATAGCTGGAATTACGGGCATTAACGACTGCATTGTCTTTTAGGATTTTTTATAGTCTTAAGTTTTTTGGTTACAAATTCTTTCACCTTTTATATTTCTGAGGAACATTTATCTTTTCTTTTTAGAAGACATGTTTTTCAGGATATGGAATTCAAAGGTGAAAGCTTTCACATTTGTTATATTTTCAGTTAAAAACGTGGCTCCACTGACTCCTTAACTGCATTGTTTTCAACAAGAAATCTGCTGTCATTCTTTTCCATATCTATGTTTCTCTTCATGGAATGTCTCATCCTTCCCCCATACTGGAATGCTTTCCTGTTAGGTAGTGGTCTTGAGCAAGTTGTTTGTAATGTGCTTGATGTAGTTTGCTTCATATTTTCTGTCCTTCAGATTTATTTGGCTTCTTAGCATTATGGGTTAATAATCTATCTCCAATTTTGAAAAATGCAATCACTCATCTTCTCTGTCCCTTCTGGCAATTCTAACAATTCATATGAGGCCACCTGAATTTTTTCTTGACCTCATTGTTCATTTGAAAGTTTTAAACCTGTTTTTCATTTTAAATATTTTGTTGCAATCTATATCATACTATCAAAATTGTCTTCAAAGTCTAACCTTTCATTAATCTCATCCAGAGTAATTTTTATCTCACATGATAGCATTTTAATCTAAAAAAGCTCATTTAGGATTTTAAAGCTTTTCTAGTTGACTTCGCATGTATACAACATATAGTGATTAAATTGGGATAATCAACATGCCTGTATACTGAAACACGTAATTTCTGTGTGTTTGGAAACTTCAATCTCTTCTTTTCCAATAATTCTGACCATATCATAAACTATTATAGACTTTAGTTACCCCTCTACTTCTTATATTTTATTGCAGTATGCCTTTCATAAATACACTTGATTTTCCAAAGATGTGGAATATAGTTAAAATAGCCATTTTAATTTTCTTCTGCTAATTCTAACATGTCTTTACTAATTATTATGGACTGAATGCTCTCCTCATTACAGGTTATGCTTTCCTGTTTCTTTGCACCAGACATTTTCACTGAGTGGTAACCCTGCTGGTCCTTTCTAGGTGTCTTGCACCGTTAGTGCTAAAATTGTTGGTAGTTCTTTCCTCAGTCTCATCTGTTTCATTCACACACACATATTACCTAGAATTTTGCTCAGTAGCTAAGCATAGTAATGACAAATTTTAAAATTTCTTATTTTTCCCCAGGGAATTTAAGAGGATTTTAAATACTTTATGATATGCAGTGTCTACTAATTTCTTAGATGGTCTAGATAAAGTGCTCATATGCCACACCCCCCATCCCATGCCATTCATTCGCTTTAACTCATTTATGTTGGAATGGAAGAGCTCAAGGGATAAAATAAAGGATTTAAACCTGACCGCCTGTGATGGTCAAAGGTATTCTTACCTATTAAATAGACTGTTGTAACTCTCACAGAGGCGTTTTCTGGAAACAAAAATACGAACTTCAAGAGAGATTTTATGATAAAAGAAGACTGAAATTGTAAGCCAGACAAATTAGGCCAAAGAGAAAGAAATAGTGTTGATTCTGTGATAGGAAAGTGGTCAATCCCAGGACTCATCACAGCTCAGGCACACATAGGATAATAGGCGACACATGGGGATATATTTAGTGTAATTGTTTCATACACATATATAAATTGAAAAAAATAAGTTGCTTTCATTCATATTTGCCAGGGAAATTTTCTAAATGCATATAAAAGCAACCATACAGCTCTAACAATAACATTTTTGCCTATGTGAGTGAGTGGAGATCTACATTACAGAGTTTTGCTAGCTAACTTGATCAAGCAGCCTTTCTTTATGTCAAATGGGCTCAGGAAAGTTAAAGTGCCAAAAAACTAGATATGTGTAGTTCTGTTTAAATAATTTTGTAGCCTGGGCTACAAAGTTATGGTTTTACCATCTGTGATCATGACTAAAGGTTTTTATAGTTCTGTGGTCCCCCTAAAAGGGTACACTCTCACCCTTACCTCTGTTCTTATCAATTAAGCATAGTGCAGAAAAATTTTTTTCTTCTCACTTGAAAAGTAATGATGAAGATTTCTAATCTCTCAGTTACAGCAGTGACAGTAATAAAGGGGCTAACACAATTGCAGTCTTGAATGGTCCTTTCGGACTGTAGGGTCTGGAGTAATCTAGACAGACTCATGGGCATGTATCTGCACACGGGGATTCATAGAAGTATTAGGATGACAGAACTCTGTGAAAGATCAAAACCTTCAGCAGGTGGGACCTGGAGACATTAAGATTTGAATACAAACATTAATAGCAATTCATCTGTATTCAGTATGAAGTGTCCCAACAAGACTAGTGGCAATGCTCAAGTATTGAACTATACAATTTAATTATATAATGAGATAATTTTTAAAAATTAGATAATTCTTGATTAAAGAGTTCTTTGGACAAGGTATTAAAGTAAGACTCATAAAAGATTAATGAGTTAATTCATGCTTACTGTCAGAAAAAAAATAAAAGCTTCTAATTTTACAAATAGAACTAGATGAGTGGGAAAATGTCCACAGGATTAGACAGAGTACAGAATAAAATCAATGTACTTTTTCTGAATATTAACAACTATGCATGAGTATTTTGTTAGATTCTTAGCATTTCTTTTAATAAGGCAAGGAATATAAGAAGTTAAAGTCCTAAGTAGGATGCAGTTCAATGTATCTACTGGATTTAGGACTGTTCTTGAGAGGAGGCAAGGTCTGAGCCAGCACCTCAATGGTAGATATTATTAAACAGTCAGATGAGGAAACAAGAACTTTTCAGGGAGGGAAAACCACGAGAGCATGAAGTAGAAAAATGTTTGAAGTTTTCTAGTTGGCTAGAACATTAGGTGTATGTAGGAGAATTGTTTAAGGGAAAGCTAGAAAGGTACTTGATGAGAATTTCCTTGTCAATGAAAAGCAAAAAAGAACCATTCAATGCTTTTGAGCAGAGAAATAAAGTTCCAGATTATTTGATCTACATAAATTCCCCCCTGACAGTACAACCCTGCCCAAGCCCTTAGCAGCCTGAGTGAAAAGCAAGGCTATATAAACAGGCTCAGCACCTCTACCCCTAAGCCCAGTGGAGAGTAGAATGAGTCACCTTGCAGGAGCTCTGAAATTACCTGTCACTCCATGTTTATTTCTAATGCATTCATTGGAAATCCACTTGATCCTTTTGGCAGCTGGTTTTTATCTCTGCCCTGAATACTGGTTAAACCTCTCTTGCCCTTGGAACACCATGAGTGTTGTGATTTTTCCAATGACTATGCATCTTATTCTGCTTTTGGTGACTAGCTTCATGCCACCTCTTAATTTTCTTCCTTTTATAATACTTATAAAAGATATTGTAAATGATAAGAAATATTGATTTAGCAGTGTAAGAGAAGGTTTAATACAGAAACAACACGGTAGCATCCAAGGAAAGGAAAATGTGGACTGGAACAGCCAGTAATGAGAATGGTCTACAGAATACACTGTTGCTAAATTAGGAAAAATGAATGAGAGATTTGTGGGCCAAGGGAGGTATAAGATTTGGTAACAAGTTGTGCGGGATAATGAAGGAGAAACTATAGGAGATGTGAAGTCCTGGCTTTGAGTGCCTGGAAGAGAAGTGATGTGAATAGGAAAAACAATGAGATGAGGCACGGATTAAATCACTCTGTGCTCAAATAAAGTGCAAAACCAGAGTTTGGTATGGAAAGCATTGAGATTATCGATAAAAGTTGCTTTTAAGAAGCCTAAAGGAATACAGGTCTGTACGTGTAAGAAAGAGATGTAGCATATATATTGATTTGAGAATGCTGACTTTTGATGGGATACAGTATTGTGGTAGAAGGAAGAGAAGCAAGACAGGAAAAAGAAAGGGAAGAAGAAAACAAATTTGAAGGCCCAACCATAGACTATATTAGCTTTTAGTCATAGGAGTTAGACAGAGAGTTAGAAGGATCCTAAGGATCAGTGACCTTGACAGGTATCGCTGGGGGAAGATGGAGGACAGGAGCATTCCAAATAAGCATTTAATTTCACTAAACGCAAACACTCCTGCTATCACTATTTTGGGGTATATTATCTCCCTACCAGAATACCTGTTCTAAGCTCTTATATAGACATTCTGTTGCTATTACTGACTGGCTTCCAAAAGCCCAGCTAGTCCATCATGTTACACCAGCAGAAATGCCACTTTAGTGGTTGAACATTTGAAATTCTATGCGAGTCAATCGGATACTTTGGTGGATTTCAAGTGCCAAAATGTACAGCAGACATTCCAGCCCAGTGCACATTCTTGCTTCTCAAACCCCAACTGAGTATGCCACCCTGAGCATGAAGGTGGACTATTTTACAATCCTATGAACTTTTCTTTTACAAAAGGAATAAAGAACACCTTAGCTTCAGTAGGTCTCTAACTTGTTCATTTGTGGCTGCTCGTTCCACACCTTCTTACTAGTTTCACCCCTATGATGCTGTGTGGAGTTTCAGAGAGTTAAGCTTCTGGTGATGCATACGGCCAGTGGTGGGGTAAGTGTAATGCTGATCTAGAATATTCTTCAACCTGGACAACTGTCACTGCTGCTGGGCCATCTCTGGACAAACTCTGATTTGGAAGTAAAGGGAAATCTCTAGAAATAACAGAAAGGACAGCCAATAGGACTCGGTTCAGTGGTGACTTTGTAACCTGTTCTATCCTGCTTTTAAGATAGCTTTCAGATACCATGTCTTACAAGGGGGGCAAGACTTCCTATCAGTTTTAGGATGTATTATCAGATGTGCATAAAATGGGCATCAACTAGGGCAGCCTATTTTCTGAGATAAACCACAACAGCCTTTCTTCTCTTCTTGTCTTTTGTCTGGGCCAGGTTGAACCTCTTTCTGCTGTGTCATAGAGGCTTATCTAATATCTGCTTATGTCTAAGACATCTAATAAGTCCATGAACTCCTTTGGTTTTACCATCTCCATAGTGCCTTGACATTGTGTAGTTCCAATGCAGAAGATCTTATTAAACCTTTATAACCAGAGTTAATCGGTCAAAAAATGGATTATGTCTCACTGAAGGAAAGGAACACTTAACTTTAAACTTAAATTTCTACAGCAAAGGAGGGAAAGAAGAGTTAAACTTCCACATCAGAAAAACCTTCAGTATTCACAGTGAGCCACGATAGAAGGTCCTGAGAATGGTTAAGGGTGGCTTTATTATTTCATACTCTGTGCTTGAGATGGCTTCTTTCGCAGCGATTAGAAGTGAATAGCTACAAAAAAATTTTTGTAAAGACTTGCTAAACTGAGCACAGAATACAAGGAAAATGAAATATTTCTTGTGAAAAATTGTGTTTATCATGTAAAGTTTGGAAAGACTCTGATCTGCTTATTGAGGGCTTTGTTATTTTTGTTTCTTTTGTCTGATTGACCACTAGATGATGGCTTCCAGAGTAAATGGAAATTTTCAAAATTACAGTGCTTAAAAAAATTGCTGGGTACTTTTCCAGCAAAATGGACAAAACATCAGCCATTGTGTAAGCAGTGATTCTCTGAAGAAATGCACATGGCTGGGGATTTGGGCCACAGGGGCTGAGAGGTAAATTGTTTCCACCCACTGTCCTAACTTTAGGCATGCCTCCCAGGATAGGTTTCCTAAGAGGAAAGAGCGGCAATCTATTTCCAGACAGTTATCTGAAAGAAAAGACAGAATTTCTATGGAGGGAGATAATGTCTGCTCTATACGTTATGAAGAATGGAGATGCAAGTAGTTTGCTGTTTGTTGTCTTGGGGCAAAGGACAGACGACTGTGGCTTTGTTGGGAAGAAAGATAGCTCCTATCTCTCACTGCTCTTAGTTGGACTCATTTGTTCATCTAACATTTACGCATATATGATTGCAGGCCACCTATGTGGGTTTCTTAGCCAAGCACTGGGTTTTACTGCCTAGTATGTCTGTGTCCCCTCCCAGTTCACATTCTGAAATCTATTCCCCAGTGTGATGGTATTTGGAGGAGAGAAGTTTGTGAGAGAATTAGTTCATGTGAGTGGAGATTTCAGGAGTTGAATTCATGCCCTTATAAGAAATCAGACCTGGTTTATACCTTTTGCTATCTCAGAAGAGTCATCATCAGAATCTTATCTTCCTGGCACCCTAATCTTTGATTTTCAGTCTCTAGAACTGTAAGAAACATATTTCTGGGTTTTTTTTATTGTCACTCAGTTTATGTTAATTTGCTACAACAGCCTGAACTGACTAAGAGAGAACCTTTTATGGTCAAGTATTCATTATGCATTGTTAGTAGCAAAAACAATTGATTATAATTCATCCAGAACAATGCAACAGGTAACTGGAAGAATTCAAAGAAGCCCATAACTTTGCAAAGGTGATTAGGAAACTGTTCTTTTGACACTGTTGTTTTTGTCTGCTTTGTCAGTGAAGATGACTATATGCTAGGTCTCCTCAATTTTTGTTATGTGACTAAAAGTTATGGTCCTTTTTCTCAATAAAGTTTCTGATTACTTCTTTTTTTCACATTTTACTATTTTTATTATTTTAAAAACAGAACAAAAGATAGAAATGATACAAAATTTTAAAAAATAGGAAATTAACACTAGTCAATATATTGTTATCTTAGAAGTAGTTGTTCAGGTTATGAGATTTAGGCATGAAAAAGTGATCAAACAGTCAAACAATGAAAGCACAAACTGTCTTTTTTGATGAACTTACAGAGTTAACTAGTATAGATATCTATCTTGTATATATATATATATATATATATATATATATATATATACATGTATACATAATATGTATACCTATATACTTCTTTTTAAAATTTTATTTAATTAGTACATGTTTGAAATACACCAAGTTCACTTTCTTCTTGAGGAGTAGGTGTACATAACATATATTAAATTTTTTTATTCCTCTTCTCATCCTTACCTACAGATCCCTTTTCCCCATTTTCATTATTATTTTTAATATTATTTTTAGCTCATGTTTACAATATATAATGTTTATATTCATTGTGTGTATTTGGTACAGGTACATGACATATCTTAAATCTTTTTCTCCCTTTTCTCCTCTCCGTGTCCCTTTGCCCTTAGACTCTTGCATCCCTTCCCATTGGCAAAAGATGTATCTCTCTATTTCCTTCTGCCCACCCTTCTCTTTATTTTCACTTTACTTTCCCAAAGTAGAGATACCATATTGTATTTAAGCTTGTGTGTCTGATTTACTTCACTTAACATCTGGTTACCTGTTGGCCCTTAAAATATTTCATCTCCTATGAGGAAGGGAGGAAAAGAGGGAGTTAGGAATATTAAGACATTGGATAGGGCGGGCAGAAGTGAAGAAGGGACATTTCCCATTTGGAATTCAAAACTTGAAGTTGTCCATCAAACTTTGTACAGTTCTTACACCACCAATCACATTTCACAGCTGAATCAGGTCATAGATATGCAATGGAGCATATGAAGGCAGTCAAAAGACAAATTACTGAAGCAGATTTGGTGGTGGTAGGGATCTGCAACCAATCAACCGCCCATTTCCTTTGGGAGGAAAAATCACGTTTAATGCAACAAAGCGGTCCCCACCTAATGCAGAATGCACGTATTCTCATGGGTAGCTGAATTCCAAACACTGAGCCACTGTCCTTTGAATTTGCAGATGGACCTTCCCAAAGATCAGCTTGAAGCTTAAAAACACAAAAATGTGTAGATCGTTTGCTGTGAAATTAGCTTCTGCTAAGTTAAAGCACCAACGTGAATTCAGGAATGGCCCTGGTGGAGCAGGGGCTACACATTAGATTCACTGAACTCGTGTCCTCACTGCCATGTAGTAGGCATCTGGCAGTGTTTCTGACAATGCTTTACTTGAGCACACATTCCTCTGGAACCTCTAAAAGGATTTTTTTGTTCTTGTTTGCTTTGTTTGCTTTTTGGTGGAGTTTAATAATTATTCTAAGAGCTAAAGTTTAATTTGAAGATGCAACTATCATCGTAGGATGCCCATTTGCCTCTAGGATTTCTAGCTTCTCTCCCGTCTCAAAGTTTGCACCTTCAAATCAAATGCATGCACACGGTATGTTAGAAAAAGGATCAGCCATCGCTGAAGATCGTGGAGCATTTCTTCATTTTCAGGATGTTGGTAAGGACTGGGTAGTTATCCCTTAGTGGTGTGCTTCATAGAGAAGATTCTGAAACAGAAAAATGGTGCCAGCAGGTCTACAGAAATTTTCTCTATATAAAATTGAACCAACAATGGAAATGAATTTATGGATGCTACCCAGCGCCTTGCTTGCTGTTCATACCAAAGCCACCACAAAACAGCAGTCTGTTTCCTTTAAGGCAATTAAAAACGCGTCTCACCTGGATAAAGATAAGAACAGTGAGAATTGACCTCACTACTGGGAATGAAATCATTTCAGGGAAAGTACTTAGCTTTACTCAACTTGCACCTCCATCTGTAAGGTGCAAATCACATCTAGCTAATGCTCTATCTGCACTGTTGTGAAGATTAAATGAAATAACTTAGGTGATACTTTAGTTTTATTGAAGAATATATATATATGTATGAATATTATAATTATTTACCTAAATTAAGCTTTCTTGTGGCTCATATATTTGGAATATAGTGATATCTGAGCTTTTGAAACAGAATTCTAGACCACATGGATAAGCAGGACTCATGTGGAATACCTGTTCTAGGTTAATACTCCAGACTGTGCGTCTGTGGGTGGAGGTGTCAGTACAGCTTTGTATGGGCAGTTGGAGGGGGATGTGTCAATGAAATAAAAAGCCTGGTTTTAGAACGCAGGGTGAGAGATGGGTGAGTCTCTGTTCTTTCAGGGCTGAATATGCTGAGTGTTCTTCTTCCTGTGATTTCCTTGAAGCTGTAATTCTTAATGGTCATCACCACATCATCACAGCAGCCAGCGGTGAAAGCAGACACTGACATGGTCCAGATGTGGGCCGCTACACAGAAGCACCAGAGGGCGACTTTGAAGAGCCACAGAAAGAGATGCAGTAAACAGATTAGAGCACCTTTTAATTTACTCAGTTTCACTGTAGGCATTTTAAAACACTGGATTCTTAACCTGCATGTACAGTCAAAACCCATCCACACAGGATAATGCTTAGCTCTAAATCGAAATGGGGACACCCTATACAACCAAGAGGAGGAGAAGGACATTTTTCAAGCAAACAGCTTTTATACCTTTCACAACAACCGTCTTCCATGAAAATCTTGTGATATATGAGATTTGTTTACATATAAACCTACAGCATAGTGCTCCATCTATGAAATGCTTTGGAGATGAATTTTAAAGAGGTAAGAACAGGAAAACCAGTGGAATTCTGTTTTAGCAATTAGATAAAACATGTAAAGATCTCAGTTCTTTAAGAAGTTGAGATCTGAAAGATTATTTTGAGGAGAATACCGTTAGCAGTAAACAGGATCAGGGAAACAATAGGCGAACTCTGAATACTATTAAAAAGAAATAGTCAGGAAAGAAGTGTTACAGTACTTTCCCTTTACATTTAGACTATTGTGTCACAATATAAGTAGAAAAAAAGTGAAAGATGGTATGCAGAAAGCAGGCGTTGCCCTCCTCATATCTTGATACCTTCTATATAAGAAAGCGCTAGCTACATGCCATAAGATCTAATTACCAAGAATTGCCTTTCCTGCCCCACAGCAATCATTTTGATGACAGGCTTCTCTGCACTGTAAAACAAAATGGGGAACCTGTGCTGTGTAAACTGCCCCAGCGCTTCCTTTCCTTCCTCCACTATCAGCCTCCCCATCTCATTTATTTTCCACACATTAATGGTAGCAGTCACCTTGAGCTGGTGATGCACAGTAATTTTCACAGAAACCTTGATCAGAAACCATAAATCAGCCTGATGTGCTTTTATGGTCTAATAACGTTCCGTTTGCTCCTACAGGCCTGTATGTAAAACTGCATTGCAATGAGTCCTTTGGATTTTTTTTTCCCACACAGTTCCTTCTTGCTCCCATGCGCTTTGCTTTCTTTCTCTCTGCTCACTATCCATCCTCCTTCCATACATTTTCCTTCTTCTTTTCTCACTCTCCAGATTCTAGGCATTGTTTCTGTAGGCACACATGTGCACACATGCACATCAGGAAGTCACATAAGAACATTTCATGTCTCATAAAGCCATATTTAACAGGAATTATGAATATATGTCATGGTGGCAGGAGAGGAAGATTTTTTAGAAGGATAAAACCATGTATTCACTGGATTCTCAGTGATCTGCCTCAAGAAATAAACTGTCTTTGACTAAAAAATACAGTTAGATCACTGTTTCAGGAATCACTGGGTCTTTTAAAATTAAGTGACTTAGATTTTTTTTTATTACACTCAGATGCTGCACCCATATTGAGTGCTGTCCAAGTCCTCAGGGCCACGCTATAGCTTGCTTAACATCAGCATTAGTTGTATCAAAACCTTTGCACATGTTCTTCTATGCCGTAGACTGTCTGGTCATCTCGACTCTCACTCCACTTCAGAGAGGGAAATGTTGAGTGGGATGGGGTTTAGTGGAATGGCAGGAAGCAGGTCTATGAGCTTGAGGTAAAGTAGGGCAAGAAACTGGGAAAATATAGCAGGGAAACAGTGAAGGCAGAAACTGAGGGGGATCTCTTGAGAGGATAAATACTGGCCCTATCACTGGTAGCTGACAGCATATTCTGGCTTGTGATGACAATCTAGTGTCTTATTGTTCTGGAGAAGAAACAGAGATGGAATCAGCGCATGCATGTGAGTTAACTGTACTGACCAGCTACTGTAGCCCGCCCCTGCAGTTAGAACAGATCCACGCGCTATGCCCAAGAGCCAACAACCAAAAGCAAACCAACTCAGGCCAAAATTTCCAGCAACTGCCTGTGAGCTGGCCAGCTAGACATCCTCCAGTTATGTGCCTTGCTTGGAGAACGCAGCAATTTCTGCTTTAGAAAGGAGAACCTTTACATCTGTGTTATCTACAAAATGGAAATATCTGAAAATGAAGCCAGGATTACTCCTTCATGGTTACTTAGTGAATTAGCACAAACAATGAACAAAGACCATTTGACTCAATTTAGGAGAATGTGTAGATCTGCCTTGGAAGTGAGGAGAGCTGGCAACAATCTGATTTTTCATTTTTAATGCATTGAGTGATAATGACTCCCCAGTAGACCAACATAAATTCCAACATTCTTAACTGGTGCTTCCTGAATACACCCAAGGGGAAAAAATTACCCTGGGGCATTAATCAAGTTTTCTAAAATACCACTGTTTGCTTCGTTATAAGATGCCTCTCCAATTATTTATACATATATCTATTTTTATATCCACTGCATTGTTCGTGAGCATAGGAATATGTGCACAAATACACACATCTGGTATAATATCATAGCAAGCATTTATAAGGACAGTGAAAATGTCAGTGTAAGGATAATTGCAGGACCTGTATCTCAGCTTCATCTGTACAGATCTGTGTTTTCAACTGTAAATCGTGAAGTCTATTTCCCTCGCCTAGCATGCAGTAGCGCTCAGCTTAGGCAGCAGTGACCACAGGCTAATTGTTTAAATTCATTTCCAGTAGAGTAAGTTTTTTTTTTTCACTAATATCTCAGAAACCTGCAGTCAGTCTCGCTCCCTGAATCTTCACTAACAGCTCAGTGTTGAATTTTTAGAAATTGACAGGCAATTTCTCCTTTTGCAAAGGCCTGTGCTTTTCAGTTCAGCAGCAGCAAGGCTAGATGTGAAAAGGAAATGAGGGAGAGCAAAAGCCCTTTCTCTCCAGAGTCCACTGCCCTTCCCTTCACAGTCCAGCATTTGTTGTCTGTTTAGGAACTATTTCTAAACCCTCCTAGCTGGAGGCAATGTACACCCGACCAGTGGGGTAGGAACAATAAAGGAGAAATGCAGTAAAGAACAAATTTTTTTCAGATCAGCTGATTGGCAGTTGTGAATAATGCAGCTCTAGCACTAAAGCAAGAAAGAGCAGCCTCAACCTTGGCACTCATTATTTAGCTGTAAGCCTTTTTTTGCCAGGAACATTTTTCTCTTTCAAGTCTTAAACTATGTTAACTCCTTATGATCCAGCCATTCACTGAAAAGGAGAGAGCTATGAAAGCCCTTTGTTGGAACCCCAAAGTTGTGGATGTGAATTGATAGCAAGAAACAATGAGGTTCTCAAACACTGTTCTTACCTGTGCTGAAATTATGAATGAAAAAACTTAGCCAGTGGATTAAACAGCAGGCATTCTGTGTCAGGGGTGGCAGACAACTTGAAGAAGTGAAATTTGTCACATGTACAGGTTACATATGTGGTTTCATAATAAAGAATCTGGGCCATCAAAGGTAGCAAGAGAAACTATTGAATGGTTAGTTAGTGATTCTAAAGATATCTCTGTGCTTGGCAGTCACGAGGTCAGAGTCATCCAAAGAGACTTTCTTGAAATCCTTTAAGATCTGAAAGAAAATTATCAGATCAATAATAAACTGGACTTGTTTTGCATTGTGGAAAAATAAACATAACAGAAATCAGACTTTTAAGAGACTGTTTCTCCAATTTGAGGACAATATGCTTATGTTCAAATACGGTTCTACCTTTATTGACAAACAAGGCATATTTCTTAATATTTTGTCTTATATGTTGCTCTTATTTATTGAATTATTTCTTCAGATATGTTTAAGCAGATTGTTTTTATTCTATAGGCCCAAGAATTTCATTATATTTTTAAGATATTGTTGCTGTGTTTCTCATTATAAAATCAATTAAGGTTTTAATAAAATATTAAATGTAATAAAGTATATGATTTTTTTTTAAAAATTTCCTCTGTCAGACTCCTTGACTGTCAAAAATAGGGCCCACCTACCTTGGGTGAGTGCAGTGAGAGACAGGGTGTGGAGGAAAGAATCAATGTGTTGTTAGCAGCACAATTTCTTCCATTGTTATTTTCCTTCTTGTACCCTAAATTATGAATGTAAATGATGAATTATGAATTCTCAGTTGTCTTTAAACTTGCCTGAATTGGATTTAGGGCCTGACTCATATTTGTTGACCCTAATGATTGTTTTGAATAAATGCATACAAAATAATAAGTTATAGGTGATTAATTGCAAAACAATATTCCATGTATTCTAAAAGGTGTTCATTTCCTAATCATAAAATAAAATCAACATAAAATAAAATAAAATAAAATAAAATAAAATAAAATAAAATAAAATAAAATAAAATAAAATAAAATAAAATAAAATATTTCTAGATATCTTTTCAAAGAAGCAATTGGGAAATTACTGAGCACTTAGTACTTTGTAACTTCACATGGTACTTTATTTCCCTATTTATGAAGAATGCCAGACATGAAACAGTTGGGCCAAATAGAATCCTTACACATACAAGTTGCTATGTTATAGGTGCTTTCATAGCAAATTCAGGGGGAAATATTTCTTTTTTTGAAGTTCAGTGATACAGAAGCCTCTCAAACCCTCTCTTCAATGGTATCCTATCAGTTAATGGTCTACTCCAATCTCCTGGACAAAACAGCAATTTAAAGTGCTGAGTCTTCCCTCTGTTCTCCTATCTGTAGTGGGGTGGTAATATCAACCTCGCCCAGCCAACCTCACCTCACGCAATACTATGCTCCTACCTTTTCTTGGGCACATGTCTCCCATCCTTATGAGCCTCTCTTAAATAATAACTCCCCTGTGAAAAGTCATCATATCCTTTCAGCCAAATGTGCCTCGCCCTCACTTTGAGATCTAAAATTTTCTGGTAAATGCTTACAGGCCTGTAGTGCTATCATAGTACTTTTTGACCTTTTTAATGTTAATTATCAATGTCATCTTGCACATTCTTGTCTGTAACTACACAGGTAGAGAAATGAAGTGTGGTTCATAGTCCAGTTCGAATGCATGTTCTGGTCCTATTGTATTATTGTTACTCTGAAAACTAAGGTTTTTGCCTTCACCATGATTAACTGAAATTCATTTCATTTTTCTTTTTTCACCTTCTGAAAGAATAAACTCTGTTTTCCTCCGGAGGGGTAGCACAGAGGCTCACATGTATTTCAGGTTTCATGAAGAATTTAGTTCAAAAAACTAAATATGATCGAGGTAGAAGATCTAATGCAGTATAGAAGAACCATTAGCATACACTACGGTGATTAAAGGGTTAAAGACATAGAAATACACAGAATATAACCTTTTTCTTTTCTCAGGAAGTTACTATCTAGTAGAAACAGTCTGAGTAGTAATTACAGGCAATTACGGTTTAATGTAAATATTAAAATACTGGGGATAAATAGTCTTTTATGGGAACTCACAGAGGCATATCTATTAGGATTTTTAGTTTTTTTTCTTTCTCTTTCCAGATCTTCTAAAGTTTTTTCATGGTCATAAGAAAAAGAAATAAAAGGTTATTAGGAAAAATCAAAAGCACAATAAAGAAAACCGTAAAAGGAGGATAAGAGAGGGAAGAGAGAGAGCCCCAGAGCGATGTGTGCATATTTGGTGAATATGAGGAGGAGGAGTAAGCCCCAAATGCTGAAAGGCAAATCTCTAAGCCAAATTCTGTGGAAAACTCCCTAAAACGCAGCCCTTTACCCAGAGCACAGCAAGGACCAGTGAGCAGAGCATTACTGCACTATGATTTTGCATCCCTGGTGTCAATATTTTCATCAGTTGCCAATAACAACCCAGCATTGTGCAACGCGTGGCCTATAAAGAGTTGACATGGAAGTGAAAAGCACTGTTAACTTTTCAAATGCTTTCCAATTCAATCTGAAAAAAATTCCCTTGATTTTTCCGTTATTATCATATCTAATGTGTGGTGTTTTGTTTTGCTTAGTTTCTATAGCAGTGACAGCAAATTCAGTGCCTTACCCAATGCTTTGCAGATGGAGTCACCTAAGGAACCCTTGCTGAAAAAAGTAAATAAATGAATGAGATGATGAGACATGTCAGTCTATTAAAAAGCACGGTCAATATGTTTTCCATCTCAGGACAGTTCAGGTTGGAAGATAAAGGAATTCGGTGCTCTTTATAACTCACCTAGCCGTCATTATTATCCCAGGCAAGTGAGCATAGACCGTTGCTCCGGATGAATCAGGCCTCATTTTAATAGTTAGTTCCGGCAGTTCAAAGTGGAAAGGATTTATTTCAAGAGGCTCAAGAAAACCTCATTTTGAAGGCTTTAATAAAAAGTAAGGATGATAAAGAACACTGTTTTTCATGATAAGGAAAATTCTGCCTTTCAAGAGAGACATCATAATTTCTTCTAATTATAAGAAAAACGTTGCTGCCTTGAGTGCTCTTATTCATGTGTACAGCCAAAGGGATTTTCTGCACAAAAGAATAATTAGGTTCTATCATTTCATACTAAAAAAAAAATCAGCCATTTTACTTTTCTTCTATCCCCTTCCCCCTGCCCCCATATTCTTTGACCTCTACTCTGCTGAATCTTTTATATGTCATGGAAGGAAGATTTAGAGGAGCTTTGATTTCCCCAATTCCTCTGGCGGCTGGCAGTGTTTGCTGTGCTGAATTTGGAAGTGCCTAATTTGGGAGTTCTGTTCATGTGGGGCTGTAAACTGATCAGATTTCATTTTATGTGTGAAGATCATTTTCAGTCCGTGCACTTAAACATTTTATTTGCCTGAAATACATTCTAAATAATGCACTGTGGGCTTTTTCTTAGGGAAGCTCTTCAACATCTTAGTTTTAGAGACAAAGGATGCTCTGGGAAAGTTCACCCTTTAAACTATCTTAATAGAAGAAAGAGACTAAAGATGCTGATCTGACACAGTAGTTTAAGATCACTCCCAGACATACTGAATTTTAAGGGGCATTGGAGAAGGAAGATAGAAATGCACAATCAGAACTTTTAATTGTCCAGATTTACATGGTGCATAATCATAATAGCAGGGGTAAATTCCGTGAGAGGAAAGAAGTATGAGCCACAATGAGTTAAATTCAATCAAAAGTGTCCAGAAAGTAGAAAGAACTGCCCAAAGTCATTGAATGATGATATTGCTTAAACCTTTGGAAGAATTAGAATCTGTTAAACATAAAAATGGAATATTATTGTTGCTGTTCAAAGGGAAAGATTAGTGGTAAACATGGACAGGAAAAGGAAGGCTTGGGGTTTGAAATTTCCTGAAAAAAATTAGTGGCTTTTTAATACATGTTTTCAGTCCATAATATTTACATTCCTTGTGGGGAAGTGCTGTATGTTCATAATGCCTTATAATTCCTTTTTAAGATTCCTATTTCCCCCTCCCCCTCCATCTGTCTCTTACCCCCCCACCTCACTTTGGTACATGTTTGCCCTAAATGACGTTTACATTCATTGTGTGGAATTGGTACCTAGACACACAGCCACCATCTACTGAGTGCTGATTCTGGGACAGACTTAGTTACAGGGGTTTAAGAATATTACCTTTACTCCATATAGAATACCTATATAGTGAATAAATGTGAATGAAGGTGGGGGTAAATAAACCCACTGCTCAAAAGCAAATGGTGAGAAACAGTGGTTAGACTTCACACCCAAAGAGTTTTACATCAGTATGCTCTCTTGCTTGACACCCAAAGAAAAGCAGAGGTGACTCTATTTATTGCAGTTTTGTTATGTGAACTGCATGCTAATATATGACTATGAAACAATAATAAGATTATTAATGGTGAAATGCTAACTTTATTGGATTAGGAAATGCTCAGCAGGTAACCAAAGCGCAGTACTGGGAGTAGCGAGGTGGGTTGTGGAGGTGTGGCTGTAGGAAGGAAGTCTGGTCTCTCATCCCTTCTTCTCCAGCACTGGCACTATGCTCTGTATCCCAGTCACCATACGCTAAGCAGCCTTCTGTGCCACCCTCTCAGGCTGTGAAGTCTCTTCTGGAGGCTGCCTGGTCATAGACTGAAACTATGAGTAAATTAAACATCTCATCCTTTCAGTATTGTGTTGCAACCACCAGAAAGTAAATAGAAGCAGGTCTCATTGAGTGACTATCCCTTTGACCTAATGACTCCCCATAGTTGGCAGTAGATTGAGACAGCAAGTGCAAGTCAGTGGTGAACTGTGCATGCATTTTGTGAATTGCTCAGAAGAGGACGATCTTCCTTTCCTCTTACGGCTAGCCCGTAGAGATTTTTGTTTTTCTTATTAACTTACTTGTTTTCATAGAATATTGTGAGTTACTCATAGTGCATAAGAAAAGGTGAATGAGTTGGGAATGTATCTCAGTGGAACAAGCACCTGCCTGGCAAGCACGAGGTTGTGAGTTTGATCCCTGGTA
>PVJX010001081.1:0-33200 GCA_004027295.1 Dolichotis patagonum | reverse complement strand
TTAGAACAAGTTACCCACTTTGTATGCCTCAGTTCGCTCGCCAGTAAATCAGCACTTACCTGGTAAGCTTTTCTGGAGGAATAAATGAATTTGTATTCACACTCCTACGTAATGTGCTGTAAATAACAATGGTGCTCTGTAAGGGCAACCTTAATGGGACCCAGGTCTTTGTCTCACTCTGTGATCACTATATCCCTGTAAGGAAAGGGGTACAACATTTAACTGATAGATTAGTGAATGAGCCTAATAAACAGAAATTAATTTATTCATAGTCAATCAGTTCATAAGTATTCAAACCGAAGTATTTGCGGGCATGCGCCAAATTGGAGAATGCACGTTGGTTTGTGATGTGTGATCCTAACCCTGGCTGACACCTCTAAAACAAGCACTGTACCCTATTCAGAAGGATGCACAATGCAAATTTTATTGCCACCAAGCGAAACCCAGTATTTAAAATATTTCAGTAAAAAGTGGCTTTTCCCCACCCATTTTTTTCAGTCTTTGAGCTTATGGTTATGTTTCATTCCTTTTTCCTAACATTTTCCATCTACAATTTTACTACAATCTTGGTGGTTTCTCAAATCTGTTGACACTTTTGTCTTTCTTGTTACCATTCCTTCTGCCTTGACTATCTGTAGAACCTGTACTCCCCCATTGACGGTCACATTGGCAACCTCTACTAATTACCTTTCAACCCCAACATTCTGTAATTTTCTCTAAGATTTTTTTGATTCACTTAGCTTTGTCTAGCTTATATACAAAATCTATAAACCTTTCATCCTATGTCATGGTTATATGATTATTTTCATTCAAAGCTGAAATTTATGAAAGCCAGATGTTAAGTATTTTCTCTTTTTGTCATAGGGCCAGTCATAGTGCCTATGTGTAAGTACTCAATAAACATACATGGAAATATAAAATATAATCTTCTTGAGTCTCTTTATAAGGAGAACCTTATAAATGCAATTTAGATATAAATGACAATTAAGAAGTGTTTTCTGGTCACAACTGTGGAATGTCCAATGTGTTCATATCAATAACAAAAAGTTTTGATACTTCTTTTGAGTGAAGAAAATATTTGAGAGAATATTTAGTATTTTTACAGAACAATCTGCTAGTCAGAGTTCTGTCATATGTATTATCCTTAAGGTTCATGAGAACCGTGAAGTAAATAACACAAGTATTATTACTGTGATTTTGTAAATGATGAAACTAAAATCCAGAAAGAGAACTGGCACATATAAAATTGTTCACGTATAAGTCAGGTAATTGTAAACCCATCTTAGGAGTCAAAAAATATAAACAGTTAATTATTTATTACATGCAGTTGTTGTTTCCACTGTAATACACTGCTCTCATATTACTTACAATTCAGTGGGTAAAATGTACAAAGAAGTAAAGTGTATTAATATACAGAGAAGTGTGAGGAGTTTTACATGTATGTTCTTGTTCAACCCTCAAAATAGCTCTGTCATGCATGAATTATTAAGGCATCTTACATATATAAAAATGAGATTTAGAAGAGTACCTGGCCAAAAGTTGCAAAGTTACTAAGCGGAGGCATCAGATTTGCATGGAAACTTGTCTGACTCCAAAGTTCAAATATGTTTGATATCAACAGAAGATGCCCCACAGGCCAAGGAAGGATGGCAGCCAGTAGTCTAAGCGGGATGGCATTCATATCCAATGAGTCTGACCTGGTGCATGGAAAGGACCAAGCAGAAAGTTTTTGAGGAGCACTTTAGAGTATCTTCATCCAGGAGAAGATGCCTAGATCAACCGAGGCCTGCAGTCACCATGTGGTGGTAAAGGAACCCTGCACAAAAAGGGGCTGTTATGGAAGATTGTTTTTTTTTACTTTCTGGGAACCAACTAAGTGCATTGCACACTCCTATAACCTCTGCATGCTGAATAGCTTGAGTTAGAGATTCTGCAACATCTCCACACTAAATATTTACAAATTTGCTTACTTTTCATATAATTTTGATTTTTGTAAAATATATCATCATTTATCCATTAGCTGAGGCAAAAAAAAAGAGAATATTCTCATTTACTTTTCATCTCCTTAATTTCCTTTGTCATTTTTTAGTGGATCCTTAAATTAATCCCCAAGGAAAAAGTCTACCTCTAAAAAACATCTTTTTGGTGTGTGTTTTTGCAATACTAAGGATTAACTCCAGGGTCTTATCCAGCTCTTCAAAAATATTTTTGTTGTGAGACATGCTCTTGATAAGTTGCCCAGGCTGGGTTTCAACTTGGATCCTCTGCTGCAGTCTCCCAGAGTGCTGGGATCATAGCTGTGTACCACCATGTTCAGTTTTAAAAACTTCTTAAATTCTCGTATTTCCATTGCTCTTCCATCTCAAGTTTTTATCTCCTCTCTCTAAATGGTTGTCTTTAGCCTTGCTCATCTCAACACCATGCTCAACAATGAATTCAAAGATCTATTCCTGATATGCACAGTTGGTCACATCATTCCTGTGCTTAAATTTTCCTTTTATTTTCTATTGGCCTAATGATGAAGTCTGAGCTCATTGAAATACAACAACCTTTCTCGTTTCTGCTTGGTCAACCTTTTCAACTTCATAGCTTACTTTCCTACTGAAGTACTTATGCATACTTTCTGCGTTCCAATGAAATATTTTAAAGTCCCTCAAAGTTTTCTCTTTATTTAATAGGCCTCCTTTATTTGATAAGCCTCATTTCTACTCACATTGTACCCTTTCTCATATTCAACTCTAAGATAGAACTTGCCATAGTTTATTGAAATCATTTAAGTTTTTGAGTCCTCTGTGAGCTGTAAACTCATTAGGAGAAGGAGGAATAGTGTGTGTTTTTGCTGTTTTCCCAGTACTTCTCAAGACAATTCATACATAAATATGATGAACCAATATTAGTTGAGTGAGTGAAATGAGTCCCAGGGGAATTATACCAGCTTGAGGATCATGGGCTGTGTTCAAACTAGGGGTATAATGAGTCTGATGACAGACATGGTTTTCACCAGCTCAAGGCCTTAGAGAGGTAATTTGTAGTTGAGCTTTCTCAATACCAACAGCTGTCTAAAGCTGTGCCAGGCAGGGTCAGCTAATTTTAGACCCAAAAATGATATCCCTGCCCTCACTTTGGAATTTTATTCCTTTGTGCTTATCCTTAGGACAGCCAACACAAGGACTTATCTTATGCTAAACGGGATCTGGACTATGTGGAATATTACCAGCTTGCTTGGACTACCTTGTGGCAATATTCAGAAGCCAAATATGTAATAAATTACTTCATGGGCTAAAATAAAGGATACAGTGATGACATTAGTGGACTACAATAAGTCTACATATCTTTTAGAATTAGTTTTATAGGGATATATTTTGTATTTCTTTATATTGATTTCCAAATAGTGAGAGATACACATTTCTAGGTTATTATTGGGCAACAATACTCAAAATTCTTCATTAGTCCACACAAAAGCATCTCAGAGAAAATACACCCATTGGCATTACGTAGTTATGGTTTCTTTTTTTCCCACATAATCCCTTGGCTGTTCCTTTGATCAGCAGTGCAAATCCTAATTAAGGTTTCATCTGATAATTTGATTTCATGATAAAGATCTATTCTTAGTCAGGAGCTTTGCCTCCTTAAATTCCTGAGGTTAATGAAAATCACTAATCCAATGGATAAACAGGCAACGAGAGAGTCAAATCATAACTTTCATGTTTTCAGAAATACTGTGATTTAAGGGTTTTTGGAGCCTCTTACAACGAAGAAAGATTGAGATGCAAATTTCACTAAGAGGGAAGAGAAAACTTCCTAAGTAGGAAAGAAAATTATGAAAATGACTTTGCTGTATTAAAAGTACCATAATTTCTAGTGCCACATACCTCCAGGTGTTGAGGCAGTTTCCTGCCTACGAGACAGGCAGGAACCGAACTGTGTAAACTAAGGACACTGCAATGGTGAAGTGAAAGTTAGATGTGAGCTTCGCCCTGCAGCCCCTGAGATTCTGGGAAGAGTCCTCCAATCTGAATCTGATCGACGCCAAGTTCATTGAGAAAAGGTCGCATTCTTTCATCAAGAAACCAATGATGAACAAACTTGGGAAGTAAACTGATGGATTTTTCTTTTCAAAATTGTATTAGTTCTGGGAGAATTCCAACAGACTTTCACAACATTCCCCAAATGGCCAGAGCTAATAGCAGAGTTCAGCATATTAACATTCAGCAGGATGAATTCACATTTATTTCATGAAATTTAATTACATATCAGAAGAAAAAAGAACCAAGAGGGACATAGAGAAGATAATACTAATGCATTGAGAAAACAAGAAAAGAACAATTTCGTATCTTTGTCTGAGAGCAAGAAAAATAATAATACAGAAACTAAATTGAAATATGCCTGTAATCTATAATCTTGAATATTATTAAGCAACTTTGGAAGTACCCACTGAATTTAGGATAATCTGGGTTATTCCTTTTCATTTCATTAGAATCTCAAAAAGCATTGGAACACATTTGCTGTATACCATTTAATTGTAACAAAATGAAGAAAAACACACATAGAATGGATTTGCACGAACATATCTTTAAATTTAGATAAAAAGTAAATACATCTGCATTGGCATGATTTACCTTCGAAAGTCACTGGTTCCAATTTTTCTATTCTTCTGTTATGAAAATGTATATAGATACCGCAAGTTGATTTTAGAGGAATCTTTCACTTTTTAATCCCAGCAGCTGGGGAATGGGATGTGGAGTATAATTCTATTTAAAATTATAAAAATATAGTAAGGATGGCAAAGCTTCTGCTTGTCCCAAGCCCCCAGGTGTACTTTGGGAAAACAATTTATAGCTTGTGGCTATTATTGAAGTAGATGCAAATTGTCAGTCAGTGAAAAAAGTCTAATACCAGTTGAGTCTTTCTGTCAAAGTATACAGCTAAGAATTTCAGGGCTTTTTAAAATTTAACAACATGGGCTCTTTCCTAGCTATGTTAAAAAGGACATGTATGAGGGAAATTTGACATGACTCAATAATGGAAAAGAATTTGTTCTCTACTATCATTTCTCAAGCTGAATAAATAGCTGTGACTGTGACCTGAGAATAAGAAAAACAAGGTACATAATTCAGTAGGATTAGTGGAGGAAGCACACACACACACACACACACACACACACACCATTTGGGCCAAGCACTAAGGGTTCTACGTTTTGGGGTAAGAAAAACATATGATTCTCATTCCCTTACTCTCTTTTTAAAAGCTGGTTTTTTCTATCTTTATCAGACACAGCCCAGGCTTTATCTGAATCCAAATGGTTTAAATCATGTACAGTAGACTCTAAATAGAGTACATCTAAATGCAAAGCGGTTACAGGAATAGAGCAATCGGGTTGCATAATACACTCTTCTATCTGGAAGCAAACAACTACTATGTAAATAACTTCACTGTGAGAATGATTCCCATTTTAAAAAAAAACACTTAAAAAATTTTGGTTTGAAACTTTGCCAACTGAGGAAACCCTGTGAAATCCAAATTACCAACAAAATTCCTACACTTTCATATCAAAATGAATCAAAGTGAAAAATGTTCATTGATATTTTTCTGTGGACAAATCACGCTGCTTGCATGGGCTACGAAGATTAAGTATAGTGTCAAACATCAAACCTTCAGTGATACAAATAACTATTCTAAGGCAAACGTTATTCTCATTTACCATAATGACCATGCAAATATGAGGAAGAATTTATGGCAGGCAAAAATAGAGAACACGCAAATTCATATTTTATACATAAAAACCATGTCATTGACAGGCAGTTTGGTGTAGTGTTTAAGAACACAGACTTGATCCAAACTGCTTGCATTTGAATCCCAGCTGTGCAATTTTATCTCAGTCACATTTTTATTGCTGAGACACAATACTTGACACCTATGATGTAGAGGAAGGGTTTATTTTTACTCATAATTTCAGAGGTCTCACTCCATGTGTGGTTGACTGGCACCAGTGACAGGCAAAGTAACTCTACTTGTTTCGTGATGGTAAGGACACAAAAGGAAAAGGAAAAAATCAAGGAAGGAGATATTCCCTTCCAGGCCACACTCCTAGTGACTTACTTCTTTTACCAGGGTCTGCCTCCTGACAGCACCATCAGCTACTGGTGAATCCTTGGGCAGATTCACCGATGAGTACAGCGTCTCCATGATCCAGTCATCTTCCAAAAGTCCAACCTCTGAACATACACGTCTAATGGAAGACACTGCAGATCTAAACCATAATATACCTCCTAGCTCTGTGACCTTACACAGGCTATTTTGCCTTCGATGTTCCCTTGTCACCCCTACTATAAATCCGGTGCCATAATAATATTCTAGAACAAGCATGTTTTGATCAATCAATGAGTTATTCCATGTGAAATGATCTCCGAGTGTCTACAAACATTTGTAATTATGGTAAAATTAAGAAAAACACCACATAAATATACAAAGAAAAGCATGTGGAGTTCTACACTGGGAGCCCTGGAGAAAGAGTGAGTGTAGAAGATGAGACACACCGAGATTGTGGCTGGAAGTGAATCTGAAGCCAAGTCTCAAGATCGAGGTCCATGGGCAGACCTGAGAGCTCTCCTGGACACGAACAGCAACTTGAGACTATGAGATAGTTAGCATCACCTGGTCCAGTGAGCCCAGCTGGGCATCAGATGCATGGGTGGGTGGCTAGTACACCCAGGTGAACACTCCCACCCCTTTCTAGGAACGCCTTTGTTCTTTCTACATACTCTCATTTGATGACTCATTTCTCTGTCTAATATTAACTAAGTGACTATACTTGTAATTCTCTAGGTTATTTATAGTTTGACCTACATTGTTATCACTTTGTGATTTTCTTTTGTAAAACACTATTGATAAATAACCTCAGTAGTCACTCAGAACCCCTCTTGGATATCCAGGAGCTATTCTTATTTCCAATGAAAATCTCTTAACCATTTTCTTCGGTTCATGACTTTTCCCTCAATATTCTGAGACCATGAAGTTAGTATATCTGACATCGATTAGGTAGACAGCTATTTTCCCCATAACAGTAATAGGAGACAAAAATTGGTCAAATGCCCAAAAAAGAACCTTAGGAGGTCTCCTTTATCCTACAAGAATTTTTGCCAGTAGATAACTATCTGATGTATAAAGCACTTTATAGAAAATGGTGAACAGAAACCTTAGGTATTTATTGTAGTGAAAAAGCAGAGATTTCTCCTTTTTTGCTTAAAATAAGACCACGACTACATTAAAGTTAAAAGTTTCATATAATATCTGAGTGATCCAGGAATTACTAATAATAATAAAGCTAAAATTGCTGTTCTTGTTATTGCTTAATTTAGACTTGTGGAGGGACTTGACTGCACTCAATTAAAATTATTTTTACATAAACCAGTAAAAGAAACAATTACCACACAAATTAAACAGGTAAAACTTCTAGTCAAGAGTATTCCAATAGGGAAAAGAGATTAGGGAAATAGGAAAGAGAGCATATCTGACTCTACTGAAACATAAGACTAGTCAATTTTTAAAAATTAGTAGAAAACAGAGAAGGTTGACCATTGGAATTAGATCACTCACCTTGGCTAATTGATACTTACTGAACTAGCTATCAGACACTGTGAGAGGGAGGCTCTATGTTTGTTGATGATTGCATTTGAAAGGGTTGGCTCTTGGTCCTTGAGAATTTCTGAATTATGAAACTGGCCAGAGTCTAAGGCATTTACATCTGAAATAGTCAGGAAAATTTGATAATTATGAGGTTTAAGGAAAAGGAGGTCAAGGCATACAGTCAAGAATAATTTAAATATGGAAATTTAAGCATTCTATTTTTTTAAGTAAAAAAAAAGAAGCATGGTATTTGGAATAAAAAAGATGAGAGACTCAAGTTTTGGCTCTTTATCTTGACAGTTATTGATTCCTCATTCAGCTGGAGTGAACACAGATGTGCTAAATTAAATTAGGTAAAACATATAGTATTTGGCACAGATCCAGATGTACAGTAAGAGTTTAGTAATTTTGATGCTTTGCTATATTACAGCGAGACTGAAAATCAGATCCCATTATATTTTTGGAGTTCTCCTGAGAGGATACATTTGGAAAGAGATAACTTTATCTTTGTGATATTTCTGACAAAAATGCATAACCAGAATCTAATCACAACAAGACAATAAACAAACCTAAACTGAGAGACATTTTTCAAAATAACTGACTTTTACTCTCAAATGCTATTCAATTTATTCAAGGTTAAAAAAAAGTTTAAGATTAAGGAATCTTAGACGTGATAGTAAGTACAGTGTAAATTGTATTAGTCAGCCTTTCATTGCTGGAACAAAATACTTGATGTACACTATTGAAGGAGGAAAGGCTTACTTTGCCTCATTGCTTCATAGGTTTCAGACCACAGTCAGCTGGTTCTATGGTGGAAACTTCTTGGTGGAATGGTGTGGTGGAAGGAAGCTGTTGGTAAAACATCATGACCTCATGGCAGCCAGAAAGCAGAAGGAGGGAGGGAGGGTGGCAGGGAGAGAAAGAGGGAGGAAGAGGAAGAGGAAGAGAGAAAGAGAGAGAAAGAGAAAGAAGAAAGAGAAAGAAAGAAAGAAAGAAAGAAAGAAAGAAAGAAAGAAAGAAAGAAAGAAAAAGAGACAGAAAATAAAGCATCAGGACCAGATATAGTCCCCCAGGTTATATGAACATGGCTCACCCAGACATACCCAAAAATGTGCTTCACTGATCTCCTAGGTGTCTCTCAATCCAGTCCAGGTATGAATAAAGATGAACCATCATATATATGATCTGAGATTCTCCTGTGATTTAAAAGGCATTACCATGACAACTGGCAAAATCTGACAAAGATCTATAGATTATCTGAAAGTATTTCATCAGCTTGTAGTGATGAAGGGAATGAGCTGCCATTAGGAAATATGCATACACTAAATACCTAAGTAAAGAGGGTCATTTGTCTGCAAGACAGTGTGAAAGGTAAGGAAAGAATTATTATGTATATGTAGCAGGCAAGAGTAAAATATAAAACAAACATGGTAAAATGTTAACATTTGGGGGTTACAGGTAAAGGTTATACAAACATTCTTTATTCCATTGTAGCAGGAAGATAACCCCTACCTCCAGATGTCTACATGCTATTCTTTGATATGAAAGCATGTGAATTTTTACAGAAAAATGACATCTGCAGATGTGAATAAATTAAGGATTTTGAGGTCTAGACCTTATCTATGTAGGTCCATTGTGATCTCAAGCATCTTTGCAAGGAAGAGAAAGAGGCAGAAACGTCAGAGTGCTGGAGACACTTGAAACTTCTCCACTGCTGGTCTTGACGAGGGAGCCACAACGACAGGTGCTTCTAGCAGCTGAGAAAGACAAGTAAACATGTTGACCTCTGAAGTTACCAGTAGGAACGTGACCTTGATTTTAGTGTAGTGAGAATATACATGTGATGTTTAAAACCACAAAATTGTGGTTTTTTGTTACAGCAGCAATAGAAAAACAATATACTCTTCTGGTACCTCTTTCTATTAATCTGAAGTTATTTCAAAATGTTTTAACAAAATTTGTAGAGAATGCTTCTTAAAATGAAAATAATCTTTTAGCTGCTTTGATCTAAATGTTCAGTTGGAATTTTAGTTAGAACTGCAGAATAGCCATAAAAAGAAAGAGGTAATTACATCAGAATTTCAGTAGGCTACTCAAGGAAAATCTGTATTAAATCCAACAATGAGCAACTATTTTTAACTTATTTTAATAAAAGCCAGCATGCCACAGATTGTGGACACTGAATATTAGAATTCTAGTTAATGTATAAGAGGTATTTATAATGATTTCATTGTACATTTTGTGTTTCTTTCAAAAGAGAAATTAATTAGAATGAAGTTTCACTTTGTTACTACCCAATTCCACATTCTTGCTTTTAGAACAATCATTCAACACCATCTTCTTCCACACAGATTAAGACAGATAGCAATCTCTCATGTTCTCACTTCAGCCAAACAGGGGAGATAAGGCAGTCTGTGTACAGTTGAATATTAAAAAGATAAATGAATACAAGAGTTAAATAATTGTTTCTATTTGTTAAAAACTGCATGATGACTGAGAAGGTATGTTGTTAGAATGAACTGGAAGGGTTTCTTAAAAATGATATCCTTGATTTGTGACTTGAAGTAGATGGAGTGTGGTTTAGCATTTAATAAGGTAGTAAACTGGCGAAATTTACATAGGTCTGAAAAACTGCTGAAAAGTGGTTGCAAGAATTGAGTGTGGGACAAGACAAGGTTAGCAAATATTATAGACATGCGGCCAAAGAGAAGCACAAATATAGGAGGGGATAATGCCAACAGGGATTTACAAGTTAGAAGTTAGGATTGATTAGAGGTCAATGGAAATTTAACTCTTAGAAGTTATTTTAGCTTTTGAAATTATATTGAAGTATTGACTTCATTTTTCTATTTTACTTGCAGTAAAAGTCTAAATGCTTTATTTGTCATTTTGTTGCTACTTCTCAGAGCCACTGCTAATTACCTATTAATTACAAGAGAATGAAATGAAATGATTCACCAAATCAAGTTTGTGCTGAGTAACAGGCGCAACTTCTTCCTAATGTATACTTCAACTCTAGCATGTTAAATCTGAGGAGATACTCCATAGTGCCAGAGACCCCTGAAAATAACCTCCCCTAAAGAGCAAATATGGGCAGGAATATTTCAGCTTTCTTTGAGGGCTGTGCAAGTCTTTGTTGGTTTAGGCTAGACCCTTGATATTATTTAACATGGTTTATTGTACATAATTAGATTCTAATTTCTGGAGAGAGAGACATTTATTTTCAGCGCTGAATTGGTAATTCGAGTGAGGGCAGTTTTAAATCCAGCATGAGTGTTATTCATGCTGTATACTAACATTCTTTAGAGGTAATTGTTTCTGCTGCTTTTTGGGACACAGCTTGATGAATAAAATAAATTTGGAAAAGGAGAGACACAAAATACAGAAATATAGACCATTAAAAAGCTTATAAACCCACAACAAATACTTTAATTACACTGGATGAATATAAATCATGAATGCTGAGCAGCTGGATGCTATGAAAATGTAAATGCAAACTAATCAGAGGAAGTAGAATAAAGCTAGAAGCAGTATAAATCAAAATATCCATTGGGGGAACCAGGGGCTGCTATCAGACATTTTTACATCACCACGTACTGGACATCCCAGCACACGTATGAACACATATTTAAGGTAACAGCAAGATTTTGGATGGGCACAAACCTTGAAATGGTTCTTGGATTCTGATTTCCATAATGAGCTTACTTAAAATGTGTGCCTGATTTAATTTTTATGAAGCCACTAAGCTTCCTCAGCTATTTTAATGATTTGACGGAAACTAAAATTTAAAAATTGACTTTTCCTAGTAATGATCTCAACAGTAGGTGAAGTGAACAAAGGACAAGAGTGGGAGGTTTTCGGAATAATCTTTACCTCATTAGCCCGTGGATAGTCAGTGTTAGCCCAGAGGGTCATCTAAGTAAATAGGGACATTACCAAGACTCTTCTTAGTCTTTCCTGTGCCATTTTAACCTTTAAAACAACTTTCAGTTACTTGAAACCGAAATGAGGTCCTCACTCTGAACCTTCTCTTTCACACTTTGCCTCACCTTAATTTTTTAAATTTAAACATTTCCCTTTTTATCATCAGCACAAAAATCTGTCTCCTCTAGCCGTTTGCAGCCAAACTATCAGTTTTCTTCCTATCAGCTCTTTAACCCTGCTTGAAGTAAATAACAAAGTTGATTAAACACAAGTAGCAAAACCTGTTAGATTTCCACCCTGATACACTGACAAAAAAAATCTTTCTTCTATACTCTTTGGCTTGGTGATTGCTAAACCTGACTGTACACAAGAATTACCTAGGAAAGTTAAAAACTACAAATGATTGAATTGATTTCAATACATATTCTATTAACTATTCCAGCATATGATCTAGGAATGAAAACTATATTTTCTTTTTTTTTTATTAATTTTATTTTAAAGGGGGTAAAATTAAACACAACAAAACAGAACAGAATGGGACATAAGAAAGCATAAATTTCAAAGCTAGACAACCAGAGATCTTCACTATCTGTCATATTGCCTCTTGTTTTCTTCCAAATGGTTGTTCATATCTTTGCATACAAGGAGCTCATACTAAATAACATAGCCAATCTTTTCACAAGATGTGTAGTTAACTGGCTCCCACTTGCTAACCGGGGTGGGGTGGGGGGGACACGGGACAGGGGACAGGAAGACATGAGATGTCTGATTCTCAGCCTGTGTGCCAGCAGGCTCACAGCTGCCCCCCAGAGAGGGGAGGAGCTCCTTGTTCTCCTGGCACCCCGAGTCAACTGCACTGTGCAGGTCCTGATGCACCAGGGTCTCTCTCCTTCGTGCCTCCGAAAGTCTGCTACACTCACAGCCACACCCCCAGAGAGGGGAGGAGCTCATTGTTCTCTGGGCACCCCGAGTCAACCGCACAGTACAGGTCCTGAGGCGCCAGGGTCTCTCCCCTGCAGGCCCCTTAAAGTCCACCATACTCACCTGCTCTTTCTTTCTGATGAATTGACCACTCCATTTCCAAAGTTCTGAAATGGCCATCAGACCACAGAAAGAATTCTCTTTAGGCTCCTGTTTGAAACCAGCAGCTACAGCAATCTGCTGGCCTTGCTTCAGGGCCAAGAAAACTATATTTTCTAAAATGCTCTATGTGATCCTTGTTTTTATTTTAATTTATTATTATTTTTGTAGTGTTGGAGATTGAAGTCAGGCCTCATGCGTGCTATGCATTTTGCCAGGGAACAGAGCTCCTGAACCCTTATATAATTTCCTGAGTCAGAGTCTTGCTGTGTTACTCACAGTGTCCTTGAACCCCTAGGCACAATTGATTCTCCTGCCTCACCCGCCTTAGAAGCTGGGAATACAGGTGCACAACACCATGCTTGCTCTTTATGACGTGATTCTAATGTGCACTCGCTCTAGATCTTGTGTGTTATAGCCATGCTTCTATGAAGCACCTATTTTCAGAGCATTTCAGAAAAGAGAGACTTTGCTTCCATTCTGATGTATGCAGGAATTCCTCTCCTCTTGTTCCCAAGAAAGAAATCTTTACTTCTGCCCAAAAGCCAATCCCTGCTACCTGCTTGTAGCCCTAGGAAACAAAGTTCTGCCCTGTCTTCAACAGATGATGATGATGATGATGATGGTGGTGGTGGTGATGATGTGGTTGATGATGATTTACTAAGCTCATCTGTGACCAATACTTGGAGACCCAGATATTGATTCTATCATGTGTCTAGCCATCATATGCTGTAGATTTTAGTACCTATACACTTCTAAAACCACAATGGTTCTAGTGGCCTTGCTTCTGTGAATAGTTCAGTTCACAAATACTGGCATGTAAGAACTGAGGATTTCTTTCATTGATCTGCTCTTCTAACATGTTGAGCATTAGCACAGAAAAGATTTGTTTTCCTTTTGTACTGGGGATCGAACCCAGGGCCTGACACACACAGTACTAGGCAAATGCTGTAAGCACGTACTCGGGCCCAGGATGGTAAAATTTTCATTCATACCCAGGTGAGTATCTAGTTATCCTTAAAATACTACACTCTGATAAATTTCATTGGATTTAGATTACTATTTCTAAAATTATTACAGGTTTTTTCCTTAAATTTTGAATTTAACTGTTCATTTTAAATTGGATATTAGCAGAAGCTTCTCCATTGAATAAAGTGAAAAACTAGAGGGAAGATGAATCTTCTGGTTCTTAGAATGGAAACCAAGTTATACATTTTGGGACACAATAAAATATTCAATGCTTTGCACATGTAATATGGATTGCTATCAAAAATATAAAGGCATTGATATGGGGGGAGAAATAATCCTTTGAGTCCTTAACTGTGGTAGTAAATAGCCATTAAAGGGACCTTAATATAATTTTTAGTTTGGAGGCTTTTCAATCTGACTGATTGATCTCGAGAAATTCCAAGAAATGCATTCCTGGGCCCCAGGATAAGGGAACATAAGAGAGTAATTAATGGAATTTTAGGCTCTAAATCCTATGTTTCATTAAGAGTTGTGCAAAGTTCACCTTTACTACTATCTATTCTAAATGTTTATTAATTTTCTAAAAAGAATTTGGAGACCTCCGTTGTTAAGTGCCAAGCAACTGCCAAGAAAATTAGTGAATGAAACAAAGAACTACAGAAAATCTGGGGAGATTTCACTGTGCATGACATGTGAAGCTCAGTACCCACAGGAAAGCTTCTCCTTCAGTAAGGAGACAGTCACGTGCCTCCCAGAGTTAGACCATGAAGAGGCAGCCGAGAAGACCTTCCGGCTGGCCAGATCCTCATTATCTCCAGCTCATAGAGGGAATTTTCCCCAGATTAAATCGCAAGAAGAAATTGATTTATAGCTTTGTTAATACAAAGAATAAACAAAAATCCTTAGTCTAGAGACACATTCTTTCTTAGTCTACAGATCATGTCTTTATTGGATTCCCAGGAATTGCACCATCTTGGCTTAAAAGCCTTCCTTGTACAATAGGCTGAGCTATGGCAGACTTCAGACTAATGGGTTTTAAGTGACACTCAGAGGGTGTCACCCATATTAGGGATTGGGAAACTTTTGTCAAAGGCAGAAACTAAGGTTGTTGGCTTTGCAGGCCATGTTGTCTCTATAACTAGTGCCTTTATCTGAAGTAGTGGTTTGGAATCTGTCCTGGACAATAGACATTCCCTAGTAAGAGAATGGGCATGAGGGAATTTGGAACGTGGCCTACAGTTTGCTGAACTCTGATGCACACCACAGGGGTATTTTCTTCATTTTATTTCCAGTAATTACACAGCTCGAACCAATATTTTATAGAAAGATGTTTTTCTTAAATCATAAATTTGTAACTTGCTTACCATTGGAAAACATGGCCATGCCGTATATATGCTGCTTAAAGCCTATATTGGTAAGGGTTCTGCATTATTCAATAACGTCATTGGCATATTTGCAAAAATATTTTACTCTATCACTTTTATTCTCTCTGCCCCTTTCCCATCTCCTTTTATTTTTCTCTATCTCCAGGAACATAAAATGGTCAGAGTATAAATTTGCCTCTAACTTCTGTCCTGATATACAATGTCAGATTAATGAAGAAAAATATATTTATTTTCAAATTTTAATATTTATTTTTTATTTCAAAAATTTATTTTATTTATTTATTTTAAATAATGTGATTATTGCTTAAGGCCTGTGGGCAACTAAGTCAAATTTGTATCGCGATATGTGTCATTTGCATTCAAGATATATCACTGTCTCTTTCAGAGCAGAAAGTGTGTAACACAATCAACTCTGAACAACTAGTTTGTCCACCTCTCAAGAGATGGTTCCATAATAGAGATGAGTGTCTGGTCTGTGGTTGGCAGGCCACCCTATCCTTCAGCAGTAGGAGCAGCTAAGCCAACCTTGGTGAATGGTAGCCCACGCTGCTTGGCGCATGTCAACTGCGTCTGTACCACCGTAAAGCCTGCTATGATGCTGCATGACGGCTGATTATAACTGTTTAAGCCGGTCTCTGCTCGACTAGGCTGTTTAGTGCCGTTTCATGGTGGTGCTAAGTCCTGTGTCATGGAAGAGTGCTCAGCTGTTGATAAATCCTCTTTATCCAAGTCTGTATTCTGCCCCTGTGCCCTTGTTGATCTTGCAATCTCATGATGAAATCCCGTGTGTAGATCTTGTTAACAGACATCACTTAGATTCCACAACTTCTTCAGATTATGGTCTCTTTCCTACATTTTCCATCTCAGTGCTCCCCTGACTTGTTACTTTTGTGACTTAACTTTAGCTGTTCGTTTGATGACCAGGAGGTGAGGTAGTGATAGATCCTGAGGCCAGTGTTGGGTAGTGTTCTTTGTTTTGACTAAAAGAAGATATTTAAGAATAAGGGTGCAGAAATTATGAAAGAATATAACTTGGCAGTTGTATCACTCCATGTAGATAGAGAGTAGAGTCTGTCAAGGTTGTATATGAAGAAATAAAGCCAAGGTGGAACCTGAAATATTTAAAATGAAGATGAAAAGCAAACTAACAAAAGTACTCTAAAGCAGATCACTGACAGATCTAATGCAACTTTGAAGTCTTTTCCTCACCTTTACTCCTTGGCTAAAAAAACTGTCTTTCCACACTTGCGATATTCGGATGAGTTTAAAGGTGTCTAAGAAACAGAAACAGGCTGAACATATTGGAACTTAAACACACAAATTTATATCATAAGTATATATAATTTATGCAAATTTGTTTTTTCCTTCCTTTTCATTTCCTTCCCCTCACAAACCATTCATTCTTAAAGACGTGAGATCAGATGAAGCTTGTCATGCTCCCTTAGCAGGGACAGGGAGGTGTGCGGTGATGTGAGATTCTTACCACAGTCTGAGGAAAGGAAAATGTTGGCAAAGGGGCCCAGATCACCATGGAGTGTTGAAACCCAAGCAGGGTGACCTTGGGGAAGGAATCTGAGGGAAAGACCTGTCATGGGGAACTCAAGTTCGAGTTTTAGAGACAGAACAGGCAAATGAGGGTACATTTTCTATGAAAATGGTTTTATTAACTGTTTGTGTATCCTGATTCTTCTGGTTCTTTCACTTCTATAGATTTCTATTACAGCTCTCTCCTTCAGTGAAGGCCTCATTCTTAACCTACACTTCTAGTCCTTTATTCCTGAGTTTTCTTACCAACCATTTACAAGTTACTACGAATTCTAGCTATCAATTTCCTGAATTTGTAATTAACAAAAATTCATATTTATAAAGACAAAAGCCAGCTAGGTCAGTGGGTGCTAAGATATCATTAGATAGAAATAAATCCCGGTGTGCTCTTCACAGTAAAATGATAGCGTTTGATATAATTCAAAAAGCCAGCAGAAAGAATTTTGAACGTTTCTACCTTAAAGAAATGGCATCAGATATTGCATTTATACATTATGCAATATCTATGTGTGTTGACAGATCACATTATCTCCCAATAATATATACATTTCTTAAATTTTTAATGTGTCAGTTCAAAATAAGTGTAATCCAGCCTGCTGGGGGCTCAGGCAGTGAGATTTTCAGTTTGCGTTTAATCTGGAAAACGTGGTAATTTAGGAAGATTTGTCTCAGAATAAAAAAAAAATATTATGGATGTAGCTCACTGCAAGGCTTGTAGGTTCAAGCCTCAGTATGATCAATTAATCAATCAACCCATCATTCAATCATTTTAAAAAAAGCATACAGAGCAGATCTTTCTCTGTTTTCCAGACAAAAATCTTCAAAACATTAATGTCAGGCATGTTTGGTAGTGTGCTTACAAAATTCTCCAGTTTCTCCTAATTACCCCTAAATTGTTGTTTTTTCTTTTGCTTTGTTTTGTTTTCTTTTGTTAGATAGCAACAGTCTTTACAGGACCCATAAAACCAGAAGCCTGAGACTCATAACTACACATGTCTCTTCCTCTGGCTCTTACTCAGTAGCATTGTTGAATATACTTTGCATGTGTCTTTAAAAACTCTCTTTTTGTTTTCCACTCGTATTTCCACATCTCAGTGCAGGTTTCCTTTCATTTCTTACTGAGATTATGGCAACTGATGTCCTGGTCTGCAATCCCACTTCTTCAAATTCATTTACCACGCTGCTTCAAGTGATCCTTTTAACTGAAAGTATTACCATTCCATTTCCCTGGATGAAATCTTCGAGCAGGTTCCTACTACCTAAACAAAACTTCCACACTTCCTAGCACTGTACACACAGCTCTGTCATCTCATCTCTGACTGCTGTTCCCTGACGATTTTTCACCCAGCTCCAATAACACTCTACATATTTGGATTTTAATGTGATGACTCGAAACAGGTTTGTAGTGAAGTATGTCTGAGCTCTGCCAGGAGTTTTTAAAGATAATTAATTGTCATAATTTGTCTATGAGAAAATTTGGCCTTGAACAAAAAGAGACATGCATAGAGCATTTCTATCCCACAGTCAATGAGTTCCTGAAATAAGCAGAGTTGTATTCTGTGAGCAGATGAAACAGCACAGGAACTGCAGACTTACTAACCTCTCAGAATTTAATTTTGTGAACTTGATTCTATAGACAAGAAAGCAAAAACCTTTCAAATCATTTTTATAAGTGAAAATAGACAGTTACTTATTTTTGCAGTAAAAAATAGACAGTGGGGAGGAGTAGGAAGATCCATTTAAACCATCTCCTCGGTCCTCTTTAGGGCCTAGATGGATTTTGAGGTCCAGAATATCTTCTTTTAAATATTATTTCTTCCTCTGGGATGTGCTCTGCCTCTTAAATTCATGAAATAGCTGAAAATAAAAATCAGTGAGAGATAGTTGCCTGTCTTCCAGGCAGGGCTGCTATCAGCCTTGGGTTCTTGTAATCATTTTACACTAGCAAAAATTAAATCAAATTCTTAGGTTATTAGGTAATACTGTTTCAGCACAAAATATTGGGAAGTGTTTTTTAGTTTATTTTCACTGGTCCATACCTAGACAGTGCTTCAGAAGATTGCTACTTGATCATTCAAATATAGTAATGTCAGGGCGAAGTGTAATACCAGTAAGTAAATGTTTCTTCGTGTGTTTTTAGGCACCTTTTTAGAATATTTTTTTTTTTGTACAGGGGATTGAACTTATGACCTGAGCTTGCCAGGCAGACACTGTGTTGCTGTGCTATATCCCTGGCCTGAATCTACTTTTATAAAATTGTATTTATGTTCTTAAATAGAGGGAGTAGCTTGATGAAAGACAGGATTCATTTCTCTGTGCCCTTCACAGACCATGTTGCATTGCCCTGAGCATAGTAGATGTTCAATAAATAATAAATATTTGTGGTCTAAAGTTCAATGATATGCCATGTTGATCTACAGGAAATGTTTAACATTTAGAACTTTAGCTGAAAAACCAATCATTCTATCAGTGTATTGCTGTTATTCCCAGTCCTATGGGTGCATAGAAAATATAACAACATATTTGGGACATTTTTTTTTTAAACTCAATGTTAGAGTTCACTGATTATGTTGCCAAAAAAGTGTATCTCTCAGAAAAATAATATTTCTATTTTATTGATAACTTGACAAGCTGCATGAAATCAAAGAAATGGAACTAGGTAATAGTATTTGAAGGAGCTCGTTCAAAGAAAATTTCTATTCAAACAAGCACCCAGATTAGCTAAGTAAGTATACTGAAATAGTGCATACACTTCCATAACAAGCCATAGATGATGATAATTGAGGACCAGTGGCTCAGGAGAATGTTTCTGACCATTCTGTGCCCAAAGATACGTCCAAGGTGCTGATTAGGCTTCAGGAAAGACAGCCATTCTCTCTTTGTACCTTTTTTTAACCTTAATTATGCTTCTTCAACTTACATTTTCCCTGCATTTGACTAGACAGTGACAATCTAAGCACATTTCCACAAAATGTGCAATTTCCATAGAAATTGAAAGTGCCTTTGTAAATTTAAAGTTCATCTCCTTGCTGATCGTTTGATACTTTACTTCTCGCATAGACTTAAAGTGTCCCCACTCACTTGGGGAGTTGGGAATGAGTTTACCCGGACCAAAATTCCTCTCTGATCTTTCTAAGAAGTATTCACTTAATAGGAAAAATGCTATCAACTTTTTAAACTTTTTTTTTATTAAATGACCTCTGTAAAAGTGAATTTTTCTTCTTGAGGTTTCTGGTTTGTACTTTAAAAGAATATATGTAATTATTTAAAAGTAAATTAAAACATGACAGAATTTTTAAAGGAACACAGCTTATTAAGGTCATAGAATAAAAATAGTATTTCAGGGAATGTTCACATTTATACTGAGCGTTACAACCTAGATCTTTAAGAAAAAAATGAGACCTAAACTTTCTGTATTTTCCTCTAAAATATTTTGCTTGTAGACATAATCATTCTCTTCCTGCATGACAAAACTGCCCTCTGGCCTTCCAGCCCCTCATAACTATAATACTTCCAACCTCTACTAACACAAGAAATGTGTACTTATAAAGAAAATGTACGATAACAACTGTTCCTATCTATAACATGAAACCTGAAGCACAGTTATGCAGAAAATACACTGCAACTTTCCATAAAATACAGTACTTCAGTGAGGCATCTGAAGCTCCAATTCCCTAACCCAGTTCTACAAAGAGCATTTAGTCACTCTGTGGGTATTTACTAAGTAGGGTAGATATAATCCATCCACTTGGGTAAGACAGATGTGTATGTCACTTTAACTGAGAATGGTGACTAGCAGAACAGCGCTGGTGAGCATGACGGTTTTCGGTGAGATATGTTACAAAGAGAAAATAAACAAAACAGTGCATTAGAGGTAGAAGATGTTACAGTTTTTAGTAGCTCTACCACAAAGAACTCATACTTATTTAAAATAATCATGATCATTTGGTCTGTATGCTAATTGCAAGCTTGGCTGGGACAGCACATTGCTGCTCTATTGGTGTCAGCCCTGGAGTTTGGTATTGGCCTTGACTGTTCTTTCCACTGGCGCTGCTCCATTGCTCTGCTGTGCTTTCCTCAGCATGGCAGTGGGTGTGTCAGCACCAGTGCCAAATCCACAGAATAAGGAGGGTGCCTGAGCCGGAAATCTAGAGAAATCTGCTGATGGGAGGATGACAAAAAATTTAACTCAGTTTTCATTACAGAAGGTGACTAAAAGAGGTGGTCAGAATAAAACTCTTTGAAGAGTGGGTATCAGGCAGATGCATGATGGGGGAAAAGAAGCCCCTGCATAGGGTCAAGTTGTCGCTCATTTACCCTAACTGAATATTTTTAACTCACAGGTACTGGTAAAAAGACCAGAATATAATCATAGGTAAAATACTATATTTGTTCTGGAATTTTTACATTCAAACAACAGAAATAGCTGCTAAAGATTAGTAAGACAAAATGGTAAGTGCGGCAGAACAGTCAGATTATGTGGTGGGATGACAGAAGCAGAATTTACTGTATCTGTTTCTGCATCTATTAGGATAAATCAGAGGTATCTTCTCCGAGCTGGCTAAGTCTGAGCTGGATTTTGAGAGGTGCATCTGTCAGACAGACAGGGAGGTGAAAAAGAGTTGTGGGGCAAGGGTTAGGGAGTGGCAGAGAAGGGAGCCCGTGAGTAAACAGCAACTGTAGGCCAATTAGAACAATCACGCTTGAGGTTCAGTTGTGAAGAAACATCTGAAGCTCAAGTTGAAAAGGGAGGCTGTGGCCATAGCATGGGGGGAGCCTCCACGCGGAGTGTGGACTGACTGCTAAAAGGTAGGCGTTTGTCTTGTAGGTTAACAAAGAACCACACAGGAGGCTTAGGTCCTAGTTACTTCATGTGCAATAGTGGACTAAGTCTGGCAAATAAAACTACACATTTGAAATGCTTGATTTTTCCTTCATTGTTATATTTAATGCTCATTTGAGATTATAGACCCTCCAACCAAAATGAGCCAAAAGTCTGTTTGCCATAACTTTTCAGCCTGACCTTGGGCAAGTTAATGTCTCCGTGTCTCAATTTCCTCCTCTGAAAGATAAGAATAATAAGAGCTCTCTTCACTTGGACTTAGGGAAAACTGAAGGAAACGCTGTGCATAAAATGTTCAGGGAGTACAGCTCTTGGTGTGTGGTGAGCCCTGGGTGCTGCCATCCTTATTGTCCAGCTCTTCCTTCCTTCTGTGCATCTTCGTGCTCTGCCCACGGCCTCACCTCCCCCTCACAGCTGGACCTACCCTGCTAGAGGGTCCACACTGCTGACAGTGTCACTCTGTGCTTCTGAAATTCAAATTTGCCATTGTAAAGAGTCAATTTTAAGTATAAATTGGAACATTTATCTATCTCTACCACATTTAGCATAAACAAAGATATTGTTTTGCCTTTTAGAAAACCTTCTGAGATGAATTATATTCTTCTGAAAAGCAAGTCAATGTAAGCAAAGAAGTAGAAAATAAAATTCTTATTTTTATTTCTCTTGCCTTGTTCTCTGAATACTTCTCCCTCAACCCAAGTTTATCCCATCTTCCTTTCTTCTTCCTTTGTCCAGGTCTATAGACTACTGCATTCCTTCCTTCCTATAGCTGCATTTTTATCTTTCATTAAAGAAAATTATTAATATCAATTTTTTAAAAAGGTTGCTGCTTAGGAGCTTCTCATTAATAACAGTAGTTTAACTTGAAGCTAAAAATTGCTCTTTCTCTGTTGCCAAGTATCATTTTAAAGAAAAACAAACGCTTTCTTATGAAAGAAGACAAGCAACTTTAAAAGAAAAAAGGTGATATTAAAGGCCTATTTCAACCTAACCGGTCCAGGAAAATGCTGGTTTCTATGCCGAACTTGTGACTAACTCGCTGGTCATCCTTTGGGACTAGAAAGGGCTACAAAGGCTCTGTGACCTGGCTCACTACACCCTGAAGAAGACACTCAGGCACTGCAGATATAACATGTGCAGCAGGTGATGTTCCTGGGCCATGGTCTGCTTCAGAGCGTCCCTGTTGAGGACAACAGCTTTTTGTTGTCGTTCCTCGTGTTGGCACGTGTACATACACGTGCAGCTTCTCCATCTCGCAGAGCCCAGCTCCTCCTGGCTAGGATGCCTAGCTAGTGGCTGTTGCTTTGTGGAGTATAATAAAGGGCAGTCAGCAGGAGACGGACAACATCGTGAGGGGGACAAGCCATCAAAAGCCATTAGTATGGAGATTCAAAACACCAATTTCTACCTCCGTTTTTCAAATTAGAGGCTCTATACGGTGTTATTATTGTTATTTAACACTTACCGAATGCCAACTGTGAAACAGGCTCTGAATGGAATATTAAGAAGCCACAGTCTCTGCCCAGTGGGTGGGTAACTTAAATAAGACAAAGAAGACAATAAGCAGATAGGGAGGGGGCTGATTCACACTGATAGAAGTTGGTAGTAGCTGATTTCTCTTTTCTCCACAAAGCCTTGTGCCGTTCAGATGATTTCTCCCTCCATTTCCAGCCAGTCGCCTTCCATGAACGCGCATGCTTTCCAACATTGCTCACTCTGTTTATTTCACCAAAGTAAATGAGCGCTTCAGAAGAAAGTGGAACTATTCAGTCCTTTCGGAGTCTTGAAGGGGTGGCATTGGTTTTCTGTGGAACATGTTCCGTACTGGAAAATTTCAGAATTTAAAGAAGGAATTTAGTTTAGATGAGTTAAACTTCGACTTTCCCAAATAATGGTATAGCACCCAACGTCACTGAAGAGCACTGGGATATAGCCTCATTGTAAGAGTGTGGATGTTTAATCTCTGAAAGATTCAAAAGCAGTGCATGCATTGCTCATGATTAGTCATTTTGGAAATTTTTGTGACTATCTTCTCTTTAGTTAAAACTGTCTCGTGTTTGATTGGTTAGCTTGAATTGGAGGTATATGTTCAAGCAGACGTTGCACATCTATGTAATGCAAGGCAAATTGGCTCATCATATTATTATTTATATCAATAAAAGGATACCCTATATACTCTTTCCAGAGGGTGCAAGTACAAATTTTAAAACACTGCAGTCAGCAGAATGATAAAAATTCTATTTCAAAAGCAATTCCCTCAAAACAGTTACTTTTCAAGGATCACCAGTTTGGAATGTTCTGCCTGGGCTTTGCGGCTCACTTGACTACTGCTCTTTCAACCAAAAATGAAAAGGAATTCTGTAAGCAAATGAAAGTGTAAAATATAAAATGGGAAAGATTGCTCATATATGGATATTTAGTAGTTTCCGGAAGGAGAGAAGTACATTATGTCTTAAAATGCAAGTTTCCCAGCTGTTACCTGTAGAGCTACGGGACTTCCCAAGTCTCTGTGAGTTCTGGGTGGTAAGGACAGGAATTTGAGAGCTATTTCATCAAATAGAGTGCTATGCCGAGGTATGACAAATTGATATTATAGAGCACTAAAGCTGACACTGATAATCCAAAAGGCAGCCAATACTTTTCAAAAAGGGAGCAGAATAAGGTAGGAATTCTGTCCATATAAGGGTCTTCTGCAAAGTTGAATTATAATCACAGGTTTTCCTTTCCTCCTCAAAAATGTAAATCACACCTCAGAAGAACAGGCAATGACCATGTAGACCCATTTTTGGGTTCAAGTTTCTCTTAAATTATTTCTTTGGCTGTACCACAGCTCCTTTCTAACTTTGGAGACAATTCCATGGGGACAATTTCTTTGCCCAGAGCTGCTATATCTGCAAAAGCATAAATTCCCACTTCCCTCCTTTTAGTTTATTCCTTGCTTCATTCCTGCTAGAATTGTGCCTCAGCCTCACTGGGACTTTGTTTCCTTTGACTCCGCTTGCTCTTCAAAGTTTTTGTCTACTTTTACCCCTATCAAATTTAAATATACGTAACCTTCTCCTATTAAAAATATTACTGCAAACTTTTGTGCCTCCACATATATGACAAACATTTTCCATTTATCCATCACAGTGTATTGAAAGGACTCTATATAGAACATTTCTGTAGCACTCGACCCTCTTATCCTTACGCCATGACTCCATGGGACTCACTCTCGATGAAATCACTGCTATCCTTTTAGTGACCGTAATATAAAAGGTCTCTATCTCACATCGCTACTCTGCTTGTCAGTTTGGTGTGTGATGCTCATCTGTCTCATCCACCATGGAGACAGCCAGCAACCTGTAAGAAAAGGAGACTGGACTGTCTAAACTAGAGTCTCCGGAAGGTTCTCTGATCTCTCTTCTAGAAAAGTGGTCCTTTGCAAGTAACTCATTTTGCTCAGCAGACCAGCTCTTCTCTGCTGAGTCTTCACTAGTCACAGCCTTTACTTTTACCATCATGGCATTTAACACACTTTCACCTGTCTTGAAATCCTCTCCTTTTTAGTTCCCGTTGAATTCTTTTAACTTGAGTTTTCTTCATTCCTTCCTGATGAAAATTTCTGAAAATAATGTTTGGAGCAAAGTTTGTATATGATAAAAAGTACCCTTAATAAGTACTGAAATTTTCAATGAAGAGCAAATGTTAACATTTTCATGTCTTTTGGCTCATGTTCCATTGAGGCTACTGCCATGTAGTGGAATCACTTCATTATTTACATAATTGTCCTTTCTCAGTTTTTTGTTTTCTTTTTCCTGTCTGAAATTCTATATTAGAATGATCTAAATTGATAAAGAAGTTGCAGTTATAACCTTTTCTTTTTAATAAGTTGAGAAGTTATTCATATGGTACTCAATCATCTTAGTACTTTACTGTATGTTTCTTACACACCAAGGTATTCTCCCACAAAATCCTAACATAGCTATCAATGTCACATTATTGTGGTAGCATCATATTTTAGTGTTTAAGGATATCACACTTTCTCCATATGATTGATTACATATAAATTCTGGTTGGAAGGTCTAACTTATAGCAGGATGTAGAAACTTTTTTACTAGTCAGTCACAAGACTCATCAGAATTGCAAAATAAATCTTAGATAAGGAATTAAACATGAACTAATGGAAAGTAAATTGGCCCTAATATAAAAGGAAGTCATTATTTTGATTCCAAGTACTAGCTTTACACGCACTGACCATCTTTACGTTTTTGGCAATAGAAACTTGAATGAGATTTTAGTATTACTGTCAATTTCATTAAATGTTAAAATTTCAAGATTCTCATTCCTCTTTCAATCATTTACATCTGCTTTGTTTGCTGTGTGATTTTGAGATTTAAAACTTGTCTTTAAGTGGATTGTTTTAAATCAGATCTCAACTGAGTACGATTTAGGTCTCCAGAGTTGTCAAGACATTAGAAATGTGTGAAGACAGGTTTGGTTGTCAAACTTGGGAATGGGCTGCTCCCTGTTACTCATAGATCTACAGACTAGAAAGGAGGAGTCTCAGCTGAAAGCATATTTATTCAAATAGAAGATGTTTCAACCTCAGTCCAAGTCGATCTAAATACCACCAGGGAATAGCCTTGTAATACATTTTCAAATGAATTTTATTGCTTTTTAAATTATAATTTAAAAATTATTTAGAGTTCAGGTTTCATAGACCTTTTGCTGACAAAACTTAAGAATTCACAGGTGAAAATCATGGGAAGCAATGGGAATCCACAGCTTGTCTCAGTTACACTTGGTAAATTTACAGCTACTTTTTATTTAAGTCAAAAAATACTGTGGATATTTGATTCAAGGTTGAGTCCAATCCCCAAAGGTAGACTGCACTTCTGTTGAGAAAATTTCCAAATTCGTACATGCATCAGAGGCAAAACAATGAAACAGGGATAGATGCTTAGACTCTGTCACTCACACTTATAAAGTCTATCAATCTGTTATGCATCTGTAAAGACAAAGACCCCAAACATTCAGAACAAATATTTCCCCATGGAGTGGTTACCATTAGCAACTACATCCTGTTGCTAGGCAAGTTTAGGTCAATTCTCGGAATGAGTGAGCAGTCCCTGGCGACAAAACATATGAAAAAGAATCATGAACAATGCCTCCTGACCTGGGGAGCATATTTTAGTAGCCATGGATTTTTTTTTTATTGTGCAGGTGAAAAGAATAGGTTTGTTGCAGGTCTGAATTGATTGAACTGACCCATGCTTTTCAAATATGAACTGGCTTTGAGAACATCCCAAAAGTTGTTTTTACAAGTCTTCTGTTGGATGAAACTAAATCTAAGTGCTTAATTTAAAGCAATAATGAGAAACCATTTTTTATTTATCAAATAGCTAAGATGTATTTTTTAAAAATATGGGAAAGTTTGAGAAGCCAGCATGAAAAAAACAGTAAGAAATTTTATCTACTTCTTTATAGTTCCTGAAACAAAATGTGGCTTGGATGATCAATTGTAGTTTACTTGGGGAAAATAGTATCATAATATTGCAGTAATCCGAGAGTAAACCTGTATAAAATACTGCCTTCATTTTAGTATTGGGAGTGCTATTTTGATGTAACATGTTAGGGTGGGTCAGAGCATAATTGACTTACTTTCCCCCACAATCTGAAACTTAGGTTTTATGGAACACAACATTAAATTTCCTGGGTGCTTCATTAGATTTTGCACTCTTATGGATATATATATATATATATATATATATATATATATATATATATAATTTATATATATATAAAATTTTCTATTATTTGTCCAATCAATTCCATTTATTCTTTAGTAATACATTTTAGTTCATTTACTAAGGTATGATTCCAAGAAACCATGAAATAGCACCTAGTGCAAATACAGTGAGATGCACATACACATACCTCCAAATTTTTAGAAAGATGTCTAACTTTAAATATTTTATTTTTTTTTTGACCTGTGAACTGTGGACTAAAACATAGACTATAACCTTATATTTTTGTACCACCAATGCTTCAAAAGTGAGATTAGAGTTAGCTATCCACAGAGGTTTAGAAATTTTAAATCACCCATACTTAATATTTTAAATTATGTGCCAATTGAGATGAAGATCAGGTTTTCAGAAGATTGAAACCATCTGTTTCTTATAGCACAGATATTTGTATAATGGCCTTTATACTACCTTCTACACTCATTTATGTTGTGAGGTTCCAGGTAGAATGAATATTAGGTTAAAATATATATATATATTTTATATATATATATGTTATATATAGGTTAAAATATATATATATATTTTAAATAAATAAAATATATATATATATATATATATATATATATATATATATATATATAGCTTATTTTCCATGCCTCTGAAATTCCCTGTACTCTTCTCTTTTTTGCTACTTACCCATTTTGTGGCACTCAAATAACTACAATCTTCTACTTCTCTGCTAGGATTTTGGGTATGTAGTGTTGCATTAATCATTAGTGTAAGAAAAAAAATGTGTGTTTTAAAAAATACATTACAGCAAAAGACACAGTGCCATAATTTACATTAAAATTGTCCCCTAATTTTCAAGTATGCTTAACTCATTGTTCCTGCTTCTATCTGAAACAGTTCAGGAAGTCCTTTTTAGAGAATGTCTTTAGTTGAATTGTTGTGACTGCCTTAATATCCAAACTAAATCAGAATCTTTACCTTTAATAAACATTTGTGACTTTGAGGAAGAGCCAAAAGTTGCAAAAAATGGGTTAGGACACTCTACATGTTTTTAGGAGTTTGCCTTTATGTTGCATGGCACTAAGGAGCAGTTGTCACCATAGTTTTGATCATATTCATGAAAGAGGACTTCCAGAACTGCTTCAGACAGTTGCAAGTATGATAGGATAACTTTGTTTGAAGCAAGGAAGAAGATTTTGCAGGAGATTAATGGTAATGTGTGTGTTTAGTGTAATTAACTTTTAAAATCTGAACACGCCTTGCATGACACATTAATCATGCCTTGCATGACATACTCTTATCATTTAACCGTATATGACCTTCTTTCAGTTATTAGGTACAATAATTACTTTTAAATAATATAATAAACAACCAGGAATCCACTACATAAAACAAAGATAGAAGCTAATAATAACCTACATGCCACTATTCAGTTCTGAGTACTCCTATTCCTGACACGCCTCACCAACTATACACAAAGAAACGCCAACCTAAATCTCCACTTGTAAGGTTCCTGCTTTCCCTTTTAGATGGTATTTTATTTTATTTTTGCATTATGTATATTTCTAAAAACAGAATATCTTATTCTTGTTGGTTTAAATCTTATTTAGTTGGAATTGTGTTTTCATAGTAGTTTATTACATTGGCTTCTATTGATAGGCATTTGTGTTTTTTCTGTGTTCTTGTTATGGTAAATATTCTTGTGTATATCTTCTGTTGCACATAACTGGTGTAAATTGTTATTTTTGGTATACATGAACGTTCAACTTTAAGATACAACATCATTCTGTTTTCTAAATTGGTTTTGTCAATTTACAAGACGATGAGTAATGTGTGAGAGATCATGTAGTTCCATGATCTCTCCAATGAAGAATCATTGATGCACACAAATTGGATGGTTTTAAAGTGAAGTTTTCCAGAGGGTTTAAAAAGAAATGGTGATGACAGCCATTGTTGCCTAATTACTAATTACAAAAGCCATATTTTCAACATTTATTCATTTATGATGATATTTGATGAGATTTTTAAAAAATAGGTACTCTAAAGTTAAGCAAACTTCCTTTCTCTTTTTAATTTAGTAAATGTTTTAACTTTTTCTTTCTTGAATAAATGAGTATAATTTTATAAAATGCTTTTCCTACATCTATTGAGATGTTTTTCTACTATTCAGGAAGTTTGCATAATTCAAACCTACTCAACGTGGCTGAGATTTATTAAATTGTAAATATCTTATTCGGTTTGCAAGGTTAAGTACTTAAATTCAGGAATTTTTAAATCTAGATTTATAAAATATTAGACTGAGGTGTAGCTCAGTGGTAGAGTTTGTGCTTAGCATGTATGAGGTCTTGAGTTCCATCACCATCTGTCAAAAAACTTTAAAAAATAATCTGTATTTTTTTCTAGTAATTGTTTGACTTTGATATCAGAGTTAACTCAGTCTTTGTGGACTTATGTGATAGTTTCTCTTATCTTTTCTGTCTAAGGTTTTATAAAACATTGAGATGATCTTTTCATTAAGACTTTGAGAGAACTCTTCCCCACATTATTTAGGGTGGAGGCTCTTCTGCTTAGGAAAAGATGCAATCTCTGCTTCAGTGTTTGATAGTTGTGAGATCCCTCAAGGTATTTTTCTTGAGTTTGCTTTGGGAAGCTATATTTTTCTAGAAATGCTATTGTTTAAGCCAAATTTCCAAAATTATTAGTATAACTTTGCAACAGAAACAGTATTACAGTATAACCAAATACTATCCATATTCAATGAGAACTTTTTTTCCCTGACATTTCCAGTTCCTTTATCTGGAAGGGATATTATTAGCAAATCACATATTGGCAGCCAATAGTAAACTTAAGTGTTTTTGAGAAAACTATTCATTGGTAGATAAAATCAATAGATTAAAAATTAAAAGTTTGAAATGTAGGGATAAGGCTGTCATGTTATTATATGGCTACTAATGACATCTAAACTAAATCATTCATGCTAATGACAAACTACAGTATTCTAAAAACTAACAAAAAAATTAGTTTGACTCTCAGCAAATCTTTATTTATTTGTTTATTTATTTATTTTGGTACCAGGAATTAAAATCAGGATCTTGTACTTGCAGGCAGGTGATTATACCACTGACTACATCACTGGCCTTCAGCAAGTCTATAGAGGCACTTTATGTATCTTAATCTTGAAGAAATGATAATGAAACAAAACAAAAAATGAATTTAAATTCTGTAAAATTCTAGAGTACAGTGACTGAGTTTCTGAAAATAATCCTTACCGTGAAAAACAAAGGTAAAGTGGAGAACTATGTAGTGGTAAGGTGGCATGATATCTAAAATTCAAAAAAGTCCATAAAAGATAAAATTTAAAATAAATTAAAATGAGGGAAATGATAAGTTAAGTTTGAAAAACACACATGTAACACAGTATTATGACATTTTCTCTATTTTGAAAAATGTTTAGATTTTAAATATGACTTTACATTTGAAGGTCATTGTATTAACAAAGTTAATTTATATTTTAAAGTGTGGATGTTAAAAATGTTGAAGCACTGTTGTTGTCTATATCTCTATAATATCTACTTTATAATTACATTGTTCAAACTTTTGGAGTATTTATGATTATGTTTCTTTTTAAATATACTTTTATGTACTATCTTCCTTTGCCCTATCATACACTTTAACTGCCCAGAATTCTATTTCACCTATAATAAATAGATTATAGTCACTTTATGTAGGTTAGTATATTAGTCAACTTTCCTGTTGCTGGAATCAAATACTCAACACCCACAGTTTACAGGAAGAGAACTTTATACAGTTCACGGTTTCAGAGAGCTCAGTTCACGGTCGTCTAGCTCTAAGGCAAAAACATCAGGGCAGAAGGGCAGAGCGGGGCAAAGCTGCTTAGCTATGGAGTCGGGCAATCAGAACAGAGAAATAACACTGGAGAGGAAGAAGGAAGGGGACAGATACATACCCCATGGTCATATATGTAGCTAAATTTTTTTGTTTGGATGACAGACTTGGTTGCTCTTTAAGTATTTTTTCAAACTTTTGAGTTTCTATCCCACTCCAATTTTACTTTTGAGGATACTTGAACTAGAGCTCTGAGCCTACACAGGTCTGTTGTCAAGCAGTCCTTTGTTGTAAGGTAAGACTGGAGAAAAAATAAGTAATAAGCCTTATTGATTTTTTCCTATTATCCCTGACAGCCTTGCTTTGCTGCTTCTTTGGTCAAAGCTACTCCTTCAGCACTTGCTCAAGCAGCCATGTATTCACTCCATGGGTGTCTCACAAATGCTTGTGTTTCTTGATGTAATCTTCAGCTTAATTTTCATGGAGGGAGTTGGCCATTCTATACTTTAGCATGAACAAATGAAATTTATTTAAAAAAACACACACACCAAAGCATCATTTTCATCCACCACAGTGGCAACCACTTTTTTTTTTGAGACAGGGTCTTGTCAGGTAGCCCAAACAGGCCTCAAATCAAGAAAACTAGTTTTAAAAAAATGCTAATTCTCAAATTTAACAATAATGTAACTCTGGGTGGTCTCACACCTTGCTGATAAGGTGTATGAGTAAACTACCTCTTGTGTAATATGTATCCAAGACCCTGTAGTTCAAATATCAGCAAATTTGCATTTGTATTTAACTACAAAATATCTACAGCTTTATTTTTCTGATAATTAAAAATTGAAAGCAATTTAAAATTTTAATAATTTGTTGAGAATTTTTTGCTTACTTATGGTATGTTCAGATAATGGAATACTTTGCAGCCATTTAAAAGAATTTTTATTTTCAAGAACACATGCAAAATAAGGCATATTAAAATAATAACACACTTCAACCCCAGGAAGTCTCCCAGAAAGTAGCATCACGGCCTGTCTCTTTGGGACCCGAACCTCTCGGACACGCAGAGTGGCCTGGGCTGTTTGGATTGAAAGTCTGCACAGACCTGCATCTCAGCGCGACTGTTTGGGACTGGCAGGCCTGTCCTTCATCCACAGGGAACTGGCTGGAGACCAGCATCTGGGCCAGGTCTGTTTAGGCCCATAGCCCTGCCCTTCACCCCCAGGAAGTCTCCCAGAAAGCAGCATCACGGCCTGTATGTTTGGGACCCAAACCTCTCAGACCCGCAGAGTGGCCTGGGCTGTTTGGATTGGGAATATTGTGGAGACTGGCATCTTGGCCAGGTCTGTTTGGGACCGGGAACTTTTCAGAAACCAACATTCTGGCCTGACTCTTTGGGACCTGTAGGCCCACCCTTCACTCGCAGGGAACCTCCTGGAGACCTGCCTGAGACAAAACACGGTGGCCTGGCCTGCCTGAGATTCCACAGGCTCTGGGGTGACGACACCCAGCATTCACCTTACAAATTAGGGAGCCAGGAGCCCACAGAGGGGAGTTAGGACCCTGTGAGGAGGCCAAGAGCCTGTGGGGGAGCCACTGCCCCTCCAAGAACTGAGGGTGTAAGAGGTAATTCACCACACATGCAGAGAAAGCTTTGGAACACCGCCCAAAGTAAGGAAATATAATAAAATGACAAAAGGAAAGACCAAAAGGCAGGCTCAAAGCCCTAGCCCTCCGCAAGAAAGCTTAGAAGCTGAGTACATAGAAGAAAAAAGAAGCCATACACCTGAAATGTCTGAAATGATATCAAATGAAATAAATATGCAACTAGGGAAAGCTATGGAGAAATTCAAACCAGAAATACTTGCCCAGGTAAAAGAAGAATTGATATAAATAGTGAAAGAAATAGTGAACGCATCTAGTGAAAACACAGCTAAAAAATTAGAGGAACAAAGCAAACAGATAGAATCCCTGAAAGAACAATATAAGAAAAAAAAAGAATGCATAAAGCAGATTCAAAGAGATATACAGGAAATCAAAAATTCTAATGAAAGCTGTAAAAACCGCCTCAATGAAAGTGAAGATAGAATTTCAGACCTCGAAGATAAGATTGCAGCCAGTGAGCAGGAAAGACAAGATCTTTTAAAAATAACAAAGAATCAGGAAATAACAATTCAACACCTGCAAGATGATGCAAAGAAAAATAACATAAGGTTAATAGGGATAAATGAAAAAGAAGGGGACAGC
>PVJX010001080.1:84693-183209 GCA_004027295.1 Dolichotis patagonum | reverse complement strand
GGTTATCAGAGATTAGAGTTCACCCAGGGGCAGTGTGCGCTAGCTCCTCCCTTCTGGGCCAGTCAACCTTTGCAGGCCTTCACTGCGTCAGTGTGCACTGATCTCAGGGAAGTAACTGGGTCCCCGCCAGGGGCGTGGCCTAGTTCAAGCAGATTCCACCAATCCGCTCGGTGAGGGGAATAACCAGCTGAAGCCACTTGCTTATGGAGTTAGGGCTGTCCTGCCCAAATCCAACATGTCGTCCAGTCGGTTTCCCCTTTCCCGTGGTAGGGTCTTATTCTCATCACTCACCGTGTCCCCGAGAACTGCTGGACTGCCCGACCTCCAACTTCAGCGTGGCTGAGGTGGGAATTCACGGTGCCTCTGGGTGGGTCGTGTGCAGTGCCGGTCCCGGCGAGCTGCACGCCGGGCTGTTCAGCTCCGGGCTCCGGCGGCTCAAGTCAGTCGCTCTGGTGCGGATCGCTTGTTCAGGTCGGGCGGAATTCAGGCGTCTCGAGGCGGGTGCCGTGCTCTCCGATCTTACCTTCACTAGTAGTAGCCCCAGGACCTCTTATTCGAGCGGGTTTTTGCGCTTTAGTTTCTTTCTGTGTTGTGAGAGTCTATCTCTCTCTGTTTGGGTCTCTCCAGGGTGTTTATTCTGGCATTTGAGCTGTCTCTCTCAGAGAGGGTCTCTCTCCTGCTACCTACCAGTCCGCCATCTTGTCTCTTCTCCATAAATTTGCTATTAATAAGGGGCTATTTCCTGCATAGCTTCACAGTTTTTTTTATTAGCACCTTTTACATACTAAACACCATTATATATGCTTAGTTGTGAGACTCAGTAGTCAAGTGTAATCATAAATTAGGCAGAAAAATTTAAGTTTCCTGTATCTCTGGAGTAGTTGGATACAAAATCAGAAATAGATTTTGCTTTTCTTTCTTTCTTTTTCTCATTTTTTCACTTATTCAACAGAACTCTCTCCCTATAAAAACTATATATTTTGGATTTTAGAGTATTGCAGCCCATGAAGAAATGAGTAGTGTGATCACATTGTGATTTATTTCATATATATTTAATAAATATGTGTCATGTTTCTCTCTTGGCAGTTCTAATTAAGAATAAACCTCTTCCTCTTCTGCTTTAACATAGAACTTGGCATCTCTTGAAAAAAAATAAATGCTTATATTATTACATTAAACATTTTGACTACCAACTTTCTGTTTGAGCACTTCAGCTAAATATAGCCCATTTAATACCCCATCCTTATTTTCTATCCCTTCTTGTTACGAATCTGGTTCCTAATAACTGCTCACTTCCATATAGTTACCCACTTAATTTGAGCTGTTTCTGTGAGTTTTTTTTAACATTGTTTTTTCTAACTGACATGCTCTTTATGCTTTTCTTTGTCTGATTAATTCCATCAATTTATCATTATTCATTGTATTTCTACCATTTGCTAGCCTATTTTGGTGAAAAGCTGTTTGGACATATGCTGTCTTGCCATCCTGTGGATGATGATGATCATTATGTTTACATTTTCTGAGAAGTCTTGCTCGAATTTCCGTCTTGAATTAAGTGCATATTTTTCCTGTGTCCATGGCTCACATGTTAAAGTGGTCCTACCTTCCCCAAATCTTCATTTTCTGTGGTTTCAGTTACCCAGGGCCTACAGTGCAAAAATATTAAGTGGAAAATAATTGATAAATTTTCAATTGCAAGCCTTTCTGAGTAGTGTGATAGAATCCCTCATATGTGAATCATTTTTTTGGTCCACTGTATCCATGCTAACCTCCCTGTTAGTGTCACTTAGTATGTAATCTTGGTTATAAGATCCACTGTTGCACTATTAGTATCACAGTCTTGCGACTAGGTAACTGTTGTATAGCCTAATGCTACATCACACTACCTACATCATTTATCTGACTTCCTCTAACAACATAGCCGTATTATCTCGCATCACCACAAGAAGGGTAAGTAAGTATAGTACAGTAAGATTTTGAGAAAGAGATACAGCATTATATATGTCAAAAATTTTGTTTAGTAGTTATTGTTAATGTCTTTCTTTGCCTAATTTATAAGTTGTGTGTATATATATATGCATACACACACACACACTCATAGTGTATATAGATTGAACATTCCTGATCGAAAAATACAAAATCTGAAATGCTTCAGAGTGGAAATTTCATACAAGAACACTAAAAATACTTCTTAAAATTACCTATAAGGTAGGTGTATATGAATTTCATGTGTAGACTTATCACACATGTGCAAATATTACAAAACCCAGGAACTCTGAACTCCAAAATACTTTTGATCTCAAACATTTTAGACAAGGGATATTTAACCTATAAGGCTCATTACTAGCTGCAAATGTCCTCAGAGGGTATTGAAACATATTCAGTGGTTAAGAGGTAGCTCTTGGGTACTGAAATTTGCCATCTGTGTATATTTGTTTTTGACTGGAAGTTTCTTCAAAATAGGGTGTCTTATCCATTTTCACTCCTGAACTTTGTCCAGTATCTCATGTACAAGTTCTCAGTAATTGTCAGATTGTAGATAATGTGATCCTGGTCATTGATGAAGTCTCAGGACTTAAAATTCTGTATGTATTTTGGTTTATGTTATTTGCCTGCATTTCTCTCATTAGATTGCCAGTTTCTTGAAGAATAAATACAGTTTTATCACATGTATCTTGCTGTCTCCTGCCTCACGTAAGGCCTACACACAGGGTTGTGTGTTAGATCTTGTCTTAAGATTGCTTTTGGTAAATACTTTTTTCCCCTTAGAGCCACCAGAGTGGACAGTCAATTAGTATCCAGAGAAGTCAGGTAACTTATTGTAATGGAAGACTAGATGAGTGTGGTCATCAAGTGACCTCTGAAAATGTTTGTTGTTTGTTCCGCATATGAGCTGATAGTGAAAGGTAACCTGAAACAGGAGCTTTTTGCATGTCTGTTTTCGAAACTGGGGAAGGTGGAAAAGGAGCTGCTGGTGTATGTTCTGGAGGCTATGATGATACTACCAATGAGGTTACATGACGTGCAGAGCCTGAATTCCCTCTGCTAGGTTCAGACACCAATCTTAATTTCACGATGGGTAGAGCCAGACTTGGTCAATTTATAGTTAAAGAATACATTCCTGGTAACTACGTAACATGACTCCATTTCACCCTGAAATTGGTGTTTACTACATTCATTTGGACAGTATGTTTGCTGTGATTTGAATGATGTCACCTCCAGGATTTATGTCAAAACTTAATGCCCAATGCAGTGACACTGTTGAGGTGTGGCCTTTGGGAGGCAGTTAACGCAAGAGGGTTCTGAGGCTAGCTAGTAAAAGGGCTAGCTAGTAAAAGGGCTTGAGGTTGAAGAGGGTTCCTTCTTGCCCTTCTGGGCGTGTGCCTGAGAGGACAGTTTTCACTCCTCTTGCTCTTCCATTCCTTCTGCCACGTGAGATTACTGTCAGCCAACTTGGGGGCAGAAAGTATCACCAGGCAGCTGGTCTCTAAGCACTTGACCTTGGCCTTACCAGTCCCTGGGACATTGAGAAATACATTTCTACTTGCCTGCCCGTCCGCCCGTCTGCCCGTCCGTCTGTCTTTCTCTTTCTTTCTCTTTTCCTTTCTTTCTTTCTCTTTCTCTCTTCTCTTTCTTTCTCTCTCTCTCTTTCTCTCTTTTTCTTTCATTTTTTATTACTACATATTTGTTACAATAATGATCACATTGCATGTGGGGAGTTAATACACGTACTTGACATATCCCAGTTCTTTTCCAGTCTATAATTCTGTTATAGCAGAACAAATGACTGAATCAAGTTTGTGTTTGTTTGGTGTTGGGGATGGAAGCCAGGGCCTCATGCCTACTGAACAAATGCTCTACCACTGAGCTTTACCCTTGGCCCAAGACAGTCTTTTTCAAAGGAGAATTAATGCTTGTAGATGGAGCTCCAGTGTTTCTAAAATGATTTGGAAGGATTCTTTAGAGGATTTTTTTCTGGAGTTGTGTATAATTATGCTGTTTTTAGCATATTTTCACTATGATGAATAAACACAGCATGCCCATGGATGTAGTCACACTAAAAAAATTTTATTCATTATGTACTTAGCCAACATTTGTTGTCTGCTGTGTTTTGTTTGAAATGTTTTACCTTTTTTGCTTCTTTTTCCTTATTTTACTAGAAATAAAAAAAAAACCTACCTGCATCTCATAGTCCTGCTCAGATGTCAATTTCTATAAATGCCTTATTTTTTCTTGTTTTTTTCTTTGTCATAGCACCTTTAAGGAAATGTGAAATTTGCTTTGTATTACAGCTTCAGGCCCCTTAAACAGACCTAATAATTGCAATTTGTTTAGACATTAGAAGAAGTATACAGACTAGATTTACTGTTTCACTCAGTTCTTACAATAGTATTATGTTATGAGTAAAAGAAAAACTTGAGAAATCAACTCAACTGATAACCTTGTCTCGAGAACTATTAAGTTGTGAATCAGGAAGTGTAACTCAGATCTCTTTAAACACAGGATCTTCACTCTGAGATACATCCCCCCCACACACTTTTTTTTAAAAAGATTTTTGAGAAAAGATATTTCTAAGTTGTCCAGGCTGGGCTGGAATTTATGATCTTTCTGCCTTAGTCTCCCAGAGTGCTGGGATTACAGGGGTGTACCACCACGCTTGGTTCAGAGTCGACGTTCTTTTTTTTTGGTGCCAGGGATGGAACTCATGACCTCCTGCTTGCTAGGCAGGCGCTTTAGGCCACTGAGCTAAAACCCCTGGTCCCATAGAGTCCATGTTCTTCAACCACAATGCTGCGCTGGTGCTGCAGCTTCTCAGCATCAGATAGAACCAGTTCATCTTATTTCCTATTTGTATGACTGTCTTTGGAAAATACGAATTTAAAAACTTGAATTTGGAATGCAATTTTCAGAAAAATTATTCTTAGTAGGCCTCTTAACAAAATGGTCATATGTAAACCTTGTGAAAATGAGACTCAAGCATCCAAAGATATATTCATTAGCTTTGGACAAAAACTAGAGACTTTGTAAGGATTTATTTGTAGTCCAGAATGCTTTTTTTGAAAGAATTTCTAGATGATAAAAAAGCAATACTTCAGTCATATTTTTGTGTAAAAATTAAGCAGGGCAGACTAAGAATTGCTTTTAAAAATGATTTAATGGAGATATCAAATTACTAGCATGAGATTGAACTGAATATTAAAGTAGTGTCTGATATTTTGCCTGATGAATTTAAGCTAAATATTAGAATAGTGATGGATGTTAAAGTCCCAAAGGAAGGGAATAATTTCACAATAATAAAAACTAAAATCAGTAAACTTGTTTTTATATACATTTATTTCTTCACTCCTGGAACCCCCCCCCCAGCACTCTCGAAGGCTGAGGCAGGAGGACAGCAAGTGAGCAACGTAACAGTTTAGTGAGAGCTTACATCAAAATTATAAAAAGTTGTGGGGATATAGCATAGTGGACAACCTGGGTTCAATCCCTAGTACTACAAAACAGACAAAAGCAAAACAAAAATCAGTCATTCAACCATCCATAGTGAAAAAATTTTTGATTAATGTAACTTTTGTAATTTAGATAAAGTAAATGAATATGACTGAGCAGAATTCTTAAGTGAATGGAAGTCCGAGGTTTTTGCAATAGAAAGTTTACAGTTAGCATTTTAAATTTGCAATAAGCTTTATTTTGACGTTGAAATCACTGCTATAAAGTATTTTAGGTCTTTCTTGAAAATGCTTAACTTGGGATATTGACACAAAGCCAAATAGCTTCATCTCCTTTTCAGTCCCACTTCAGCTTCTCATTTCTTCTGGCTTAGGTAGGCAGTTTGGTTGCCTCTTCCAGCGTGCACGAGGAGACACTCTAGAGCTTCCATTTGTGCAGCTGCAACTGATCTTTTGTCCTTTGGGAGCTTTTCACACACTGGTCCTATGGTTTCTGTGTTCCTATTCCCACTTTGTTCCACCAAGATTTTCTTCACATTTTCCTTTTTCATGACATTATTGAAGCAAAACATTTTGATGTGAAGAAAACATTAAATAGTAGAACTATGCTAAACTATGCTCAAAGTGGCCTGACCTGCCTGGAGCCTGGGAATAGGCATTCTCAGGCATTGTGTACAGCATTGGCTTTCCTGAAATTCTGGGTAATCTGGTTTTTCTGGTTCAGGCCTTTATCATGGAGCAGATCATACTGAGCCATAGGGCTTCTAGACTTCCAGGGGGTACAGGCACAATGCTGAAGAAAACATAGGCAGCTTTGTCCCAGGAACCTTGTGCTGGTCTAACACATGCAGACTAGCATACCATGGCTCTCAGAGCCGTTCATTTTTTCTCACTGTGGCTACACTGTCATAGTTACATTTCTTTTTCTAATGACTAAGCATTGATTGGACAGGAAAACACTATCTACTGAATGGGAGAATCAGGTAGGGGGCAATGACACTGATCCCAATAGGGGACAGATTACTGAGTTTGTGTGTCTGAGTTCAGCACTATGACCAGATTCCTGTAAAAAACTTACGCAGGACCTTTGTGTGCAGGAAAACCAAGCACTCTGAGACTTAAGGTATAAATGGCTCTGTTTTTCTTTCTTTGATGGAAGAGGCTAAAATTTGTAATATTTCTATAATTTTTATTGTACTGGATCCAGCTGGTAAACATGAATAAAATCATATGACTGCTGCTATAATTGGTGATACCACACACTCCCTTAACCTAAGGCAAAATTCAGATGAAGTGGTTACTATTTTGCTGTTGTCCTGGGCAGACCTTCAGGTGTAATAAATATGAGATTCTTGAAATAAATAGAAAGTTATACCTTTGCTTATAAACACCAAAGTACAGTATCAGACAAGCTAACAGTAAATTTCTGAGCAGTCCTAGCAGTGAGCCAGCTAAATTTCCCTTTATTACTTTTTAATTCATACCTAATTTCCAGAAAACAAGTTCTCCCTTTGCATTGATGAGCTCAATATTTATGATGGTTTTGTTAATTAAAGAATGCACTGGATTTTTTTTTTTTTAAATCAGGCTTTGAACTCATGACCTCGCACTTGTCAGGCAGGTACTTAGGCCGCTGAGCTAAATCCCCTAGCCCCTAGAATGAACTGATTTTAAAAAATTTCTTTCCTCCATGTTTTAAAACTTATATTCCTAAAGTTAAAAGGTACACAGCTTTATAACATACTGTAAATAGAAACTATTCTTTTAGATTGTTTTTGTCATGTAAACAAATTCAGACCTGGGAAAAATATAAAAGAAACTAATGATTTCAGTGAATATACTATTTTATAGCTGTTAGATTTATTATACTAATATGTTATGCATAAATGTTCTGCTTTTCAAAATTGAGATCATAATCATCACCATTAACTTTTATTTAGTGCAGCATTTTTTATTCCAAAGGTGCTTATTTGTTATGATTTGGCTGGAAAAAATACTGTCAAGCTCTCCATTCTGTTTATATCATAAGACCAAAAAGATATCCTGAAAGAGTTTTAGGTTTTACAAGCTCTGCTGCCCTCATATAATGCACATTTGCTCAATCCTATTGGAGAATCATTGTGCTCCCTCCTCTTACTCTACATATTGGAAAAACATACTGCAAAAGTTAGTTGTGTGTTTCTGATAATGTCACTCGTTGGCTCCATGGTCAGACTCCATCTTTCTTCTTCACTGATGTGCCTTAAACCAGTTTGCATCGTGCAGACTTGCTTTATTATCTGATTATCTAGTTTCTGTAGGGATCCCAAAAATATCATAGTGTATATCTATACGTTATTTATTTATTAATATTCAGTGCCAGTTTTTCTGTGATAAGGCAGTATAAAATGACTGTAAAATAGCAATCTTTTTGTTTATATTCATCCAAGATGTCCATTTGTTTTGTGTTTTGGGGTGTGAGTCAGGTCCTTGGCTCTTGGAAGTAAATAAAAACAAATATATTCTTATTTTCTCTGCTCTCGTCTTCTCATTTTCATTCATAAATATTTGCAAAACATCTATAACATGCGAGAAATTACATCAGTTTTTGAAGAGACAGAGATGGCTAGTAAACACTTTCATTATTAATAGTTTTTGGTTATCTACAGTGTATGCAAGTGAAAGCAACCTACAGTGGAGGGAGTAGCATGCACCATATATCAAAACCAACACAGTTTGTATATTAAGTATTTTATTCCCTTCAATGTGCTCCACAAGGAAATCTTCCCAGTGCTTCCCATTGAGTTGGAGAAATATTTGTGATGTGATGAGTAAATTGAACATTGGACTGCAGTAGTTGTAGTAAAATTACTTGCCTGTCTATTCTTGGTCACCCTCTTTGGAGATGTAAGAATAGATGCAGTGAACTCTTCTTAGAGGTAGTGGTGCTCCATAGGGAGGTTTCCTTGTCTACTCTTCCTTATACCTGAGGTAATAAATCAACTGACATGTTGGGGCCTGTTTTGATCCATTTTACAGTTCTCAGGAGAGTCATCTGATGGAAGAGGCATGAATTTTTAGCTTACTCATTTTGAGGTTTAAAATAAATTATTCTTCCTGAACATCAGAGCAATTCTATGAGCTTAACTAGAATCATGTTAAGAACTGTAGCAAATTAGCCTACACTGTCTCTAGGTCCCTACCCAGGGGCCACCTGGAGGGAACCAGCCCGCTCCAGTCTTTCCTCATCCAGGTACCACTTATAGGAACCTAGTCCTGCTTGCTTGTCACTCTGACCTGAGGACAAATAAAGACGAAAGACAGACACAGAGTTAGTTTAGCATGCAGGCGGCCAGGGGGCTCTGTCTCTAGTGGGCAGAAGACCCCCAAGCATCTGGTTCATCCTGCTTTTATTCACTCAGACATGGGTACAAGCAATAGCAGTAATGTAATATTCACCTGCATTCCGTTATCCATCATTGTGCATGGCCAAGTAAACAACCTGATCCCAGCTCTGTTGACTTTTCCCTAGAACCAGCAACGTGCTGTCATCTGTGCAAGTTGCTTTTTTCTCCTTTGTGTGCACAGAGTTCTGGTAAACTTCAATTCTCCTTAACTGGTTTCCTGCGAACAACCGTGTGTGTGTGTGTATGTGTGGGTTCATTTTTTTTTTTTTAAAGAAATAATGTTGATGGATATGTTTCCATTGTTCCTGAGATGTTCTTGACCAGCGAGGGAGAGATTCTTTGGAATGTTATAGAATTGCACAAGAACATAACTCATTTGGTTGTCTGCAGTATATTTTTTGTTATACTTACGTCTTCTTCATATGTGAGCTATTGTTAATACTTCTAATGGTAGATAATACACTGATTTTTCTAACTTTAGTATGCATCTATAACCTTGTACTTGTATTTGTTCTTTGCCAGTCAAATGATAACAGTTCATTAAGCTATCAGATTAGGACCAAAATCATATTTACCTTCAGTTGTTTCTATGTTTGACAGAGAGAAAAAGAGGTTAAGAACCTGTAGTGTGTCCCATGAAACATATGAAATGCTTTAGTGTGCTCACTTAATGATCATGACCTTACATGTTATTTCTTAAAATCTTTGAAACTTGGGGATGGGTGAGTATCCATCTGTTTTATTCTTCACTGGTAACTGCTGTGTACTTTCTGATTCAGTATTTGTGTCTTTTGTGGTGCTGGGGTGAGATTTGAGGACCTCGCATGTTCCAGACAAGCACTCTCTGCTGGACAGCACTGCAGCCCTGCTTCAGTGTTTGTAATAATAGTTTTATAGAACTATAGTTCACATGCCGTTAAGTTGGCCCTTTCAGAGTGTACAATTTCATGGTTTTTTAATGTACTCACAGAGTTGTACAATCCTATCCACTGTCTTAAGTCAGTTGATGAAACCCTATCTCTAATAGAAGTCAGTCCCTGCTTCCCTTTCTTTGTGTCTCTATGGTTTTGGCTATTCTTGGGCTTGCAAGTAGTTGTATAAAGTGAATGGTCTTCTATAATTACCTTTTTTCACTTTGCATGTTTTTAGCATTTGGCCATGTTGTAGCTTATGTAGATACTGATATCTTTTTATGGCTGAATAATATTGCATCATATGGATAATACCTCATTTTATTTATCTATCCAGCTGATTTGGTTTCTCTACTTCTTTGCTGTGATTAACGTTAAACCCACTTGGTGTGTAAGTTTTTGTATAAATATATTTACACTTTTCTTGCTAGTATCCTAGCTATCAGGTATTCTGAAAAAATGTGTTACCAAGTGATTTCTTTATGTCTGAACATCACAGAGTATACTCACACAAACCTAGAGCGTGTGGGTCAGTTACTGGACGTGGCCTCTTGATGTAATCAAGGGCTGTGGTATGTGCAAAATATGTGCAGCTTATTATTTTAAAGTGAGCTTTATTGTAAGAAATACACTGTAAAATAATCATTAAAATATAGTAATGGTATGAACAAATAGCTGAGTCAGTTTATTACATACTCTTCATAATTTTTATGCCATATGTTTATAAGTCTAGAACACAGGAAATTTGTTCACACCAGCACCACCACAAACGCATGAGCAGTGCTCTGCCCTAGGATGTTAAGGTGTCACTAGACAATACCCTGCCCTGCCCTGCCCTGCCCTGATGCTCTCCCCTAAGTTGGTACAGTGTCCCTAGGCAGTAGGAATTTTTCAGTTCCATTAAAACCTTATGGGACCACTGTCAGCATTTGTGGTTCACTGTTGAGCAGGCATTGTGTGTCACATGGCTGTACATAAGAGTGGGTTGTTAGGTAATACCGCTGTGTGTTAACCATTTGAGGAACTTTCAGGCTATTTTCCAGTCCAGTTTCTGTACATCGTTTCCAAAATGTGTCTTATTTTGGTATCTTAGAGTGTGAAAATATCGTTAAGATTTTGATTTGCATTTCTCTAATGACTAATAATGACTTATGTTGAATAACGTTTCATGGGCTTGTTGAGTGCTTGTATTCTCTTGTTTGGAGAAATGTCTCTTTCAGACTCAATGCTTTAATCTCTGGAAAGGAGAAAGTAATTCTTACCTTACTGTGCCCTTTGGGATGATGTGATGAAAGGATTTATCTCATGTTCAGCCCAGGGCCTAACAATTAGAAGACATTTGCTAAATGTTTATTTCTTGTTGCCTGTTCTGTGTCCAGTTCCACAGATGAAGAAACTAAGATTTAGAGAGGGCTCAAGGGATTCACCAGCATTCACTGGACAGTTTTTGAATACTGGTTCAAGGCCAGATCTTGCACATTTCTTCCAGATCCAACACTGTTCACCCCTAACAATCCTTCCTTTTTGTTTATGTGTAACACTCTCCTCTGTTGTGAAATAGCTGCAATGGTAGATGAACTTAGTTACATAGTATTGTGTTTTGTATCTTTGCTATAACAGCAAATGCAGCTGCTACTTTAAAAACTTTCAGGTTTGAATAACTATATTTCTTGGTTCAATTTGAAGTTTGCCATAGCTAAGTACATGTGACTGTCTTCTCCTTATAATTTGATATTTCTGGGATAAAAACGTGTCTAACAAATGAAAGGCTCAAATTTGGATGAATGTCTTGATGTATGACCACCAAATGCTATTTCAGCTAGAATGGTAGGAACTCTAGTTTCCAGATGATGGTATTACCTTAAAACCAGCCTGTTTTTAAGTGTGGTTTAAAAGTGTACAGGACAGCTGACAGATTTTATTGACCATTTGGGAGCGTAGTTTGATTTGGTGGATTCTAGAGAAGCAGCACTTGTAAATCATGTGTAAATTAACTGCCTTTTTTTTTTTTAAATAAAGCTTTGCACAACTATAGAGAAGAAAAGGTAGAAGTTTTAGATAAAAGATAAAACTCTACACTTTGGGTAGGAATCTACTAATTCAGGTTCTCTAGAGTGTATTTATCAAGGAGCCATTGATCAACATCTGCAGTTAAGTGTTTACTGCAATTGTTTACTGTTTAATTGTTAAGAGAGCCAATGATTTTCTTGTAAGATACTACTTTTTAAACAACACAGTTGGAATCAGTACTATTTCTTAAGTGAGATTAGAGCGTTGAGATCTCTGATTTTGATACTTTTCAACCTAGTGTGTTTTATTACTGTATTAAACGATAATGGAAAATGGCAGTGCATGCTGTGTTAGTCATGGTGTTCAGTATTTACATGTGTTAGCTCATACAATCCTCATGACTTCTGACCTATAGGTAATTTGAGTTGTTATTTGTATCTTTCGGATCAAGCTATTAATGCTTTGGAAATTGAGGTAATTGATCAAAAAGTCACATTAGTAAGCCATCAAATTGGTTTTTAAACCAAATCCTGTCAAACTCCAGAGCCTGTACTCTCTTGCATTATTTTTATAGTATTATCTTTAAATGCTGTTTTATATTTATATTAAAAAGAGAAAGTTCAGTTTTTCTGCTTTGCTTTTCAGAGCATTATGAACAGACATGTTTTTAATAATATATTTCCTTTGACTTTGGGATTCGGACATAAGTGTTTTCACTTAGGATTGAACTTGTAATCAAGAAAGAAATGTATGTTGGTGGCTATACAGTGTTACCCTAGTGGTTTCAGATTTGGGTTTTTTGAGGGGGAAATCAAGCTCAGGACCTCAGACGTTGTGCCCTACTGTGCTATATCCCTGGTCTCATTTCAGTTTTAAATGCTGTTTGGTACTTCCTGTTAATTAGAGGAGGCCAATCACCACTCTTTTCTTTATATTTCTGCTTTCCTGTCAAAGGAGTATAATCTACAACATTGTTGGCTGAAATGAAGCCATTGAATGGGAAGCAGATCTTGTGTAAATCAGTTCAGAAATTTATTTGGAGAGGTTTCATGCTCATATTATATTATTTGGGTTAGGTGAGAAATGTCGATACCATTTTTCAGTGATAACGTAATTCTGTTTGTTAAGTCAACTCAAATTTGTATTTACGCAAACTTCTGTAAACCAAACGAACAGTTGTTTGTTGTATCCTCATGAGAGGAGCCACTCATTATCCACTTAAAATGACTGCTCACCAAGTTAACAAGAGGCACATGTTACTCCGCCGCCTGTGCTGTGCTCGTGGGCCTGGTGCTCCTGGTCTCTGTTCATCCCTGTCTGAGACTCTGAAAGCCACTAGATGGAGGCTCTGGGTGAAAAACTGTGTCATGCCACAAGGAAGATCATTAATTAGGAGAAACTTTCAGGCTTTCTCTAACCCAGTCACTCAGCGAATAAATAAATTGAAGTCACCGACTTTAATCAGATGAAGGCTATGCAATTACAGATGGTCGTCCACTTAGAGTAGTTTAGGGTATGTTCTTTGACTATATGATGGTGCGAATGCCATATGAATTCAGTAGAAACTGCTTTGAATTTTGATCTTTTCCTGTTTTAGTGATACGTGGTAAGATTACACTCTGAAAACGCTGAGCGGGGGCAGTGAGCTGCAGCATCCAGTAAGCAAGGAGACTGGCGTTAGCTGCCAGCACCCTGTGGTATAGTGTGTTGCTAGCATACTCTACGTGTGAGTATACAGTAAATAACATGATATTCAGCACTCACTGTACAGTGGCCTTTGTGCTAGATAATTTTGTCTAGTGATAGTCTCATGTAAGTGTTTTCAGTGTTTATGGTGGGCTACACTACGCGCTGACACTCACTAGTTTAGCTGTATTAGTGCATTTTTAGTTTAGAATATTTTCAGTTTATGATGTTTATCAAAATGTAATCCTATCATAAGTTAAACAGCACTGAAATTTGTAAGAACCTGAAGTAAAAGGAGAAGCTTAAGTCTTCTGACATAAATCATATATCCTTTTCTAGTCTTCAGGTATTTAGAACATAGATGTGGTTTAAAAAGTAAATGATAGGCAATAACTCACTAGTAAGATTATACTGCCAGAATCTTCTGTACAGTGATCATCATCATAATATCTTCCTTTGATTAATCACTAAATTTCTTTCCTTAAATGAAATCTGTGTTATAACAAGTGTGTTTTCATTGAATGTGTACAGTTTTTCTTTTGGACTAGAGAATATATAATCTCTTAATCTGTAAACAAACAAACATATTGTATGTCAAAAATCCAAATATGAAATGTAAACTGATTAGGTTTTCAAAATGAGTTGTTTTTATAAAAGACAAAATGGCCAATGTTGTAGCATCCAAAGTTAATCACCCAAGCCAACTTTCATGGGTATCAGAGGGTCAGGTTAGACTCTGCTACATGTCTTGCATTGATTTTTCACATGAATCCTAGCTCTGGTAATCGATGTTCCTAAAGGGATCGAAAGACCTATATGGTCCCAAATTGTGCTCTGAATTATCAGAGAAATGTGCTGTTCAAAGACAAATGTGTAGTTGGCCTTGTTCCACCAACAATTTGAGTTGATTGGTTTGCTTTTTAAAGGTAAAACATGTTATTCCTAGTCTTTTTTTTTTTTTAACGGTATGTCATCTGTAGATGGCGAATTGGTTATTCAAGGTGCTGTTATCCAGTACATCTCCCCTGCATCCTCTGAGTAAAAGGCAACAACCAGACCTCTGTGCGCTGCCTGACAAGAGCTTGAAGACTTAGTGGAGGTATAGCAGTGTTTGCTGAAAATCGCTTTTTTCATCTTATATAATTACACACTGTAGAGAGTCACTTCTCAAGCAGTGGGAAGATGTGAGAAAAACAAAGCCAGTGTGTTTACATTTAAGGTTTACTTGTAGTCACCTAATTTTTATTTGCAGTTCAGTTTTGGTTAGGTTATTTTAGAAGGATCCAGAGCCTTTTTATTCTTCATATACAATTCCCAGCTACTCTTTTTATTTCCATCCTCCTTTGTCCTTTCCCTTTTCAGGCATACCATTGTTTAACAGTTGCTTTCTATAAGATAGGAGCCCAGCACGCCAACTTTGATGTGGCAGAATGAATCATGTTGCCATTGATATCAGACTGAACAAAATAGGCATGTTCTTCATCTTCATAGGAAGAGTTTCTAGCTCGAGATTGTTTTAGCCCTGTGTGCCTTGCCTGGCCTGCCGTGTGAAGTCAGTTGCTTCACTCCAAACTGCACTGTATTAATATGCACAACATGACCATTTTCTGCAGAAGGTTATTAGAATGCTAGTTTGTATCCTCTAGTGAATGAAATGATGTGTGATTATGAAGTCATCAGGCATAGACCAGTAAGACTCCAGAGAGCCTGCCCCCTCTGAGGTCCTCGGGGTGCCATTGATTGGTGGCCATGTGTTTGTGCCCGATAGACTGTGAAATGGTGTGTTGCTACACGGCTGTGTTGCACCTGCGCCCCACAGAGGTGATTGATTGGTTTGGTCATGTGGAATGTTCCCATCTGGTCTTCAGTAATGCGGTTTTCTTTTTTTCTTTTCTTTCTTCTTCTTCGTCTTTTTTTTTTTTCATCTGCATATAGCAAGTGCTGGCTGGATAGTTACAACAAACTGTTTCAGGGGCTAAATAATCCTTTTCCTCTAAACACAAATTGAAATTTGTGTTTGAGTTTGTGCTTATCTTGTTTTTGTAAAGGTAGTCATTATTAGGTTTCTACCCCTTCTCTATAGGATATTATATGCCTTTCTCAGTTTATTTCTGTCATCTCCTTTTCATTCTAGATTAAAGTTAAATATTTCTGATTTTTCAGGCTTAGTGCAAAAATATGTTCTATTTTTGGTGTTTGTTCTGACATGTCACTTGAGGTGGTTTACAATATTTTTTAAAAGGTGGTGTCTGCAATTATAATTGGATTATCAAAGTACTGATCTATTTTTAAGTACCCATTTAACCTCACAAAAATAGTGGTTTATTTATTGAAAACTACTGATGTTGCAGTTTAAATGTCAAGAAATTATTTATTAGGTTCTTTTTTTTAAAAAAGATTCTATAGTTATATTGGGCGGTCTTGTTTGATATTTCTTAATCTTAGTCTTTTTTCATAATTGATCTATTCATTCCACCTAATGACTAATTACATATCAGAGCACATCATCAACTGCATTCATCATAGTAGAATGTAATAATCAATGACATTTCAACAAAGGAAAAAATAAATATGCAAATAAGGCCTCATTAACATTTGCATGAGTTGTTTGAATAATCACGTTGCTGACAAGGCTGTAATTAACAGAAATTGATGCTGAGTTCACTATTTGATAGTGTGTTTTCTCAGCATTTTATTGTTGTCACTGCAGGGGCTAAAATGAAGTTCTGCTCTACTTGTACCTTGACTGGAGTTTGATGAGCTAGGCAGAAGCCAGGGCTTCTGGGAGCCTTTGGTTTGTCTGTGACCTACACGTGAGGCACATTAAAATACCTTATTTAATTTGCCTTATATTTTAATAAAGTACTGTTAGTTTTTAGCAATTATGAGACCACCATAGAAGCATATGTGAAAATTAAAATCACTCATTATTTTGCCAAAACTACTTTACATGAATCAGATACGATAAAGACTTCAAGGCTTAGATTTGGTCATAGTGTGGAAAATTGATGTCATTAATTTTTTTCCCTCCTAATTCTAACCTGATGGATCACTGTCAAGAGGTTGATGCTTACTATAATTGAATGAAACTCACCTGCTTAGAGGAGAAAACCTAATTATAAAATATACAGTTGAATTTTTTTTTAAATAACTGTTCCCCCACATCCCTCCTCCTTTTCCTGTACTGTTTCCTGTTTTTGTCATGGATATTAACTGAAATGCACAAAACACAATAAAGCTGTTTATGTCAGTTTTTTGGATGACTGCAAGTGCTGATTATAACAAGTTTAAGGAATTTCCTTTGTTGAATGTGTACCCGTGCCATATGGCTCCACACGGGACATTAACTTGACAGGGATAATGGATTGTGGTGTATGGAGATGATTTTGCCTGCAGCTTTGCTATAACTCATTCTGGTTGGGGATCACAGGTTTATAGAATGGGATGCAGCAAACATCCAGATGGATTTACTTTACATAAAAGAGTTGCATTTCTTTTTATTTCCTTTCTGTAATTGGAAAAAGAACATTTTTTAAGGAAGCAAAATATAAAAAAGTAAACAAAGAAAGGAAGATTGTTCAAAAGAATAAAAAACTTGGATTCTCTGCAATCTTAGTAAAAAGCTATGAAAGAGACTGTAGTACTTAATTCATTACTTTAAAATCCAGTTTTCATAAATTTATATTGTTTCTGTTATCTTTAGAGCAGTATCTAAAATGAATTCTCTTGCTTTACAAAGATTTTTATCAGCATTCTTATATCAGATATCTTAAGTTTGTAGACATGTAAAGTCAAGCAGTATCATTTCTGAAATTATTTTCAGAAATAGTAGCCCTCCCTGAGGTTAAATTTGTAAGATTTAAGGCAGAAAATCATATTTAAAATGAATCTACTTTTAAAACTGCAATGTTATAAGTAGTATAAGTTTTGTTGTTTTGTTAAAACAATAATAAAACAAAATTGCTAACTCCTAGTTCTTTTTTTTATTTGTATTTTTATAAGAGTTACTGTAATTTGTTTGTTAAGAATACCCAAAAGTCACTTTAACAACATGAACAATGTAACCAAAGGTTAGATAACTATTCAAAGTTTAAATGCATTGTTAGCAAAAAGTGACATTTAATTTAGCTTATTTAGAGGGGAAAAATCTAGAAAACTTTCTTCACAAAGCAAACAAACTCAAACTGGCTTATCTTCACTTTTTAAAAATACCGTTTAGTTCTTTATTTTCTACTTTGTTAAGGCAAAGTGAAATATCAAGCTGATGTGATCAGTGAAGTTTTGTGGAATTGTATGTTTTTGTCTAAATCATTAATCTGTAATATTGACCTACAGTCTCTTTGTTACATTGGGTAATGTGCTTTTCCTACAGTGGGTTTCAGTTTATTCTTGCTTGGTCTAAAACTTAGCCTAAAGTTCTGGCTTTCTCAAAAGTTTACTTTACATACCTGGGCCTACACAAAGTCAGGGGCCACCTTTTTTTATCATTTCACTGTATTAGAAAACACTGGGAGTAAAAAGAAAACTGGACTAAAAACTTGGGGGATAGCCCAGTGGTAGAGTTCTTGCCATTGTAAGCACTGGGTTCTATTCCCAGCAGTGTAAAAACAAAAATAAAACAAGTGAAAGTATCTCATTTTAGGGCCGGGGGATTTAGCTCAGTGGCATAAGCACCTGCCTGGCAAGCTCTAGGTTGTGAGTTTGATCCCAGGTATAAAAAAAAGAAAAAAAAAATTAGGGGCTGGGGGTTTAGCTCAGTGGCCTAAGCACTTCCCTGGTAAGTGCACAAGGTCATGAGTTTGATCCCTGGTACCAAAAAAAAGAAAACTGGACTGTGTGACTGTGGTTGGTGACATTTTTCCCTTCTTGAGAAATTTTTTTGGGGGGTCTTTTATGGAGTCGCTAAAGTTATATCCTGACGGCATAGTCAGCTTTTAACAGATAAATAGGTGTATCTCTCCACAAACAAAACAGATATGCTTCTAGTGTATTAGTAATTTACATAAAGAAAAATGTGTCAACTTTCCCTCAACAAAGCAGTAAAATTTTCAGAAACATCAAAATTAGATTAAGGGCATCATTACTCTATAAATGTTTTGTGAAATTTTTCTTTGTTTTATATTGGCAGAAGTTATAATTCTGAGGTGGTTTTTCTCCAGTGACTGTAGAGTGTTCATAATAAACAGTATCAGCACCAGTCCGACTTTTCCATCTGTTTCTCAGCAGCCTGTCCTTAAGCCTCTTCTCTCTTTGATAGCATTCCATACGAGAGAACAAAGACTGGAAGGGAGACAGACAAGGAGAATGTCCAGGTTTTCTTATTTTCCTTTTACATGCTGGTATCACTGGGTGGCTAAATAATTTAATAAGATTGGAATTTGATGCTCAGGTCTAAAATGACAATGTAGCATTTTCTGAGGCTATTTTTCTAAGTTTCCCCTTAACATTGTTTCTGAGCAGTTGGAACTGGCTGGCAGTGCAATGGTTGTAAAGACATGTTTCTCATACCCTCTATTAACTAACCATTTCTAGCTAGCAAAAATCTGTGAACAGCAGTGTTAGGACTATTGGATAAGTTTGTTGGCTTTGGTACAAATTGAGGTAGCTGTTGATGCTGCTTTAGTGTGGTGGGTTGACTAATGGTCAACTTGTGATACCAAGCATAACTGAATCAGCATGGTGCTGGGTGTGGAGGGCCCACCTGAGGATTGTTGCCAACAGCAAAAAAAGAGAACTGGAGAGGAAGGTGGTGTGCTACTGATTCTATTCTTCTGGAGAAGTTTGTTGCGCTAATTCTCCTGACAAAAACTCAAGTGTTCTCATCATCACTGGAGCTTTGATCCTTGCTGTCACTGAGGATGGCTGCAGTTCTTTTTGGGGAATCTCTGGTCCTAATGTTGAGTATCACTTTCTGGCTCCAGTGCAGATCCCGCAGCCTGCTGGCACAGATCCTTCTTATGACTGCAGACGTTCTAGCTTCTACCACTGACCTTTGGGCATTCCCAGTGCAGATCCTTGATAAATAAAGACTTGCATGGGACATTGCCATGGGCTCTAGGCCTCCAGCTGGACTCATGTAGGACATTGCTGTGAGCTCTAGTTCTTCAGCCGGACTTGTGCAGGACACTGCCATGGGTTCTAGACCCTCTGCTGGATTTTTTTGGGTCTCTAGTAGATAGACAGATGTCCTGCATGCTTCTGCATTTGACCTTTTTGGTGGATTATAAAATAATCCTATAAATTTTGTGCCCTGTATTAAATACATTGCCTGGTAAACACTGACTACAACATCTAGACACATAACTCACAAATACCTAGATCTGTTTTGATATGTCTGTACCAAAATGGTGAAATTTGAGTAAGGGAATAGAGATTAAAGAGGTAGGATTAGGAGAGGCCTAAACATATTTAAGGGGAACAATAGATAAAAAGCAGGTAAGCAAGTATTTTGGTTATGTGTAAACAAATTGTAAACTCTTAAAAAATTTTTTTAGATGTATGCTACCAGCTGATTAACAGCCAGATTAACAGGACAAAAAACATAAAATACATTAAGACAGTTATATTAAATCAAGATACACTTTTGGATAATTGTCCATACTGGATTATAATGACATATATCTTTTTTTTTTCTTACTGGGTATTCATATATCACTGTGATACGATATTTTTAACTCTTTTGGGAAGATAGAAGAGAATAGCTGGGTCAAATAGAATTTCTATTTTCAGTAAGGAATCTCCATACTGATTTTTGTACTGGATGTACCAGTTTACATTCACAACAATGGAGAAGGGTTCCTTTTTCCCCCTAGCCTCTCCAGCATTTCTTTCTTTCTTTCTTTCTTTCTTTCTTTCTTTCTTTCTTTCTTTCTTTCTTTCTTTTTCTTTCTTCTTTCATCCATTCATTCATTCATTCATTTGTGCTGGAGATTGAACTCGTGACCTTGCACTTGCCAGGCCGGTGCTTATGCCACTGAGCTAAATCCCTAGCCCTCCCCAGCATTTCTTACTGGTCATTTTCTTGATGATAACTTTTCCTTGTGGCACGAAGTGGAATCTTAGTGTTCTTTTAGTTTGCACTTTTACAGCGGAACATTTTTTCATGTATTTATTGCCCATTGTGCTTCTTCATCTGTGAAGTGTCTATTTATTTTAGATTCCTCTTTTTAGTTTGGGTCTTTAAATTTGGAGGTAGTCTAAGTTTTGAATTCTTTATATAGTTTAGATATTAGTTCTTTGAGGAGTAGTTGAAAAAATATTTTCCCCATTCTGTAAGTTGTTTCTTTACTCTGATGATAGTTTCTTTTGCTGGGCAGAAGGATTTTAATTTGATGTGGTCCCATTTGTTCATTCTTGCTATTATTTTTTTTATACCTGGGATTTTATCCATATCTTTGGCTTCGTAAGTTTTATGTATTTTGTCTTCTAGCAGATTAAGTGTTTCTATTTTAATATTTAGGTCTTTGATCCATTTTGATTTCAGTTTGTATATTTTGAGAGATACTGGTTTAGGTTCAGTCTTTGGCATGTAGCTGGTCAGTTTCCACAGTATTGTTTTTTTTTTAAAGGAGACTTTCTTCCAGCAAAAGTATTTGGCCTCCTTGTCAAGGATAAGGTAGCTGAATGTACCTGGAGTTGTTTCTGCATTATCTGTTCAGTCCCATTGATCCACAAGTCTGGTTGTTTGCTTGTTTTTCCATTTTTGCCTATACCATGCTGTTTTTATCACTGTAGCTTTGTATTATAACTTATTAAAGTTTGGGATTATGATATCCTCTTCATGGCCCTGGTTGCCCAGAACTGCTTTTGCAATGGTAGATCATAACATAATTTTCTCACCAATTAGCCATAAAAAGGGTTAATGAAAAGTTTCATATTGAGTATCTTTTATGTGGGAAATTCATAAATTCATTTTGTTTATCCATTCATTTATTGATAGGCATATGGGATGTTCCCAAGATTTAGCTATTACAAATTGTGCTGCTAATAAAAATAAGACTTCATGGTTCCTTTGTAGAAGATAAGTTGGCTGAATGTGTTTAGAGTTGTTTTGACATCCTCTAATCTATCCCATTCAACTGTGGGTTGTTGTTGTTTTGCCAGTACTTTGCTGTTTTCGTCATAGTAGCTTTGTTGTGTTCTTTCAACTCAGGAATCATGTCGTCTCCTGCTTTGTCTTTGTTCTCCAAAATTGCTTTTGCTATTCTAGGTCTCTTTTGGTTCTAAATGAGTTTTAGGGTTGTTTTGTCTAATTCTATAAGATATGGTATTGGTAAGTTGATCAAGATTGCATTAAATCTGTATTACAGGTTTGGGAGTAGAGCCATTTTGTGTTGGTTTTTCCTACCCCAAAGCAAGGTATTCTTTCTATTTTCTGATATCCTCTTCTATCTCCTTTTTCAGAGTACTGTAGTTTTCATTGTAAAGATAGCCTCTTTAACAAATGGTGTTTCAAAAACTGAATTTCTGCATGCCAAAGACTAAAACTAAACCCATGTCTCTCATCATGCAATAAACTAAAATCAAAATGAATCAAAGATCTAAATATCAAAATAAATACACAATCTGCTGCAAAATAGGTAGAACTCTTGAAGACATAATGGTAGGCAAAGACTTTATGAAGAAAAGCCCAACCACATGGGAAATATTAACAACTGGGATCTCATCTGATTAAAAAGTTTTTGCATGTCAAAAGAAAGCACCAACAGAGTGAGAATCCACAGAGTGAGAAAAATCTTTTGCCAGCTGTTCCTCAGGCAAAGGATTATTACCTAGAATATGTAAAGAACTGAAAAGAATCAGACCCCATCACCACCACCATTTTAAAGACCCAATCCAAAAGTGGTCATCTGAAATGACTACACACTTCTCAGATGAAGAAATACAAATAGCAAATGAATATATCAAAAAATGTTCAACATCACTGATCATTCAAGAGATGTAAATTAAAACAATGTTGAGATTCCATCTCAGTCCAAAAAGAATTACTATTATTAAGAAATCAACCAGTAACAGATGTTGGCAAGGCTGTGGGGAACAAGGAACCTTTCACCGTTGTTATGGATGAAAAACTGGTGGTCAGCTTAACACCAGTTGAATTAAATCAGCACGGTGCTGAGCGTAGATGGCCCACCTGAGGAAAGTTGCCAGCATAAATAGAGCCGTGGAGAAGAAGAGCAAGGTGTGAGTTCTCCTAAATGTTGCTGTTTCGAGCCATTGGTTCTCCTGGAGGATCTTGTGCTGGCTTCCCCGGTATGAGTTCGGCCATTGTTATCAGAGGAGCTCGGGACCTTGTTGGTGAGAGTGGCTGTGGTTCACTTTGGGGGAACTCTGGTTCTTACACTGAGCATCACTTCCTGGCTTGGCAGGGGAAGATGTGTGCTATTTAATCTTCAGGAGAAACTTGTCACACTGGCTTCCTAACACGTACTTGACTGTTCTCATTGTTGGAGGAGCTTGGGACCTCCTTGTCACTGAGGATGGCTGTGCAACTTCTCAGGGCAGCCCTGGTCCTTATTTTGAGCATGACTTTCACAGCTCCAGTGTAGAACCTCAGCTTACTGGCACAGATCCTTCACCCCACTGGCATAAACTTTCTGGCTTCCACCACTGACCTTTGGGCCTTCCCAGCAGATCCATAAAACAGACTGGCATGAGTCCTTGATGTGGGCTCTAGGCCTCCAGTTGGACTCATGGGAGGCTCTAGGTCTTCAGCTGGACTCATGCAGGGCATTGTTGTGGGATCCAGGTCCTTGGCTGAATACTCTGGGTCTTTAGTGTTGTGGACAGATTTCCTGCACTTTTTGTGTTTAACTGTGGGTGACCATCATAATATCATAAGTTCTGTGTCCTGATTGTAATTGTTCTCCTCACGACCCCTGACTACAACAACCATGTTGGTGGGAGCATAGATAGGTACAACTGTTGTGGAAATCAGTATTGAGATTCCTCAAAAAACTAGAACTATTGGTTCCATTCAACCCAGCTATTCCCTTCTTGGTATCTTCCTGAAAAAAGTAAAAGCATCATACCACAATCATATATGTGTACCTGTGTTTATAGCAGCACACCTATAAACACATTTGGAAACAGCCCAAATTCCCACCGATCAATGAATGATAAAGATGGGGTGTTTATATACATTGGAGTACTACTCAGCTATAAAGAAGGATAAATTTGAGGCATTTCTAGGGAGATGGGTGTACCTTGAGATGATACTCTTCTCGTGTAAAAAGCACATTGTTTCTTTGATGTGGAAAACGCAAAATGTAAATAAGGACCAAAATGTATAATAGATATTGTCAAGTAGGAAGAAACTGCTGAAATGAGTTGGAAAACTAGGGAGCAGGGAAGGGGTAAAGGAAGGAGGAGAAAGAGGAAAGAAGGAAAAGATGGAAATAAAAGTTTTTACAAATGAGAAGTGTTGAAGGGAAAGGAGAGGGAAATGAGAAAAAGAGCTGGGTACAGTACCATATCTGTAATTTATTCTTAGAAATAGTAAGCAAGAAAAGTTCCTTTTAATGTATTTGTAACTTTTCTGTAAGTTTAGGAATTGTGTTTTCAAAATTAAAACCGTGCAGTGATAAAAAAAAAAAAAAGATTGTTTGAAACCTGAACATTGAGATAAATTGTCAGGCTTTAAAAATTGGATTTTGTTTGTATATTTAGGGAAGGAAAACCAGATTTTTTTTTTTTTTTTTGTTCTACCTGTCTTCATGTTCCCTGTGAGGCAGGCAGGCCAAAGCTAGATCAGTAAGGGAGAGAGTATGGTCAGCAGGTACGGGCCCACACCGTGGGGTGCCTGGCTCACAGGGACAGCCAGAGCTTGCAGTCTTTTTACCTAAGGGAGAAAGCACTGAAAGAAGACCAAGTGACCTTCTGGGAAGATGAATTTTCCCCTAGGAGACTATCTGGGGGATGTGATGATTTGTGACAGCGTCTGGGTGTGGTGCTGACTTCTGCTTCCTAGAAGTGATGTTTGTAGTTGCTCATAGTGAGGGTTTTATGACAGTTGAGTTTGCAACTCTGCTTCTAAGTAGATGAAGTATCTCAAAAACTCAGATACATTTAGCACAAAATAGTTCTTAAGACAGTGTAGCATATTTTGGGATGGTGTAATCTGATCCCCTTTTTATTCATTAGAAAACTTTCACCAGTTTTTTTCACAGTAGAATGTTATGACCCAAGTGCTTTTAGAATATGAGTTGATCATCAGTGCATGCATAAATGGGAACAAAGAGAAACTAGATCCATACAGTTGGCAGTGAAATGCCAAGTATTCATTTGCAGGAATCTGAGCTGAGATGGTGGTAGTGGTGGCAGAAAAGAAGAGAGAGAATGAAGCACACCCTGAGGATTATCTTTTGGAATTTGTTCACTTTTTTCTGTTTTTGTTTTTTGAGACAGGGTCTTGCTGTGTAGTCTAGGCTAGCCTCTAAAACTCACAGAGATCCTTGTGCCTCAGTCTCCTGAGTGCTGGGATTACAGACATGTGCCACCACACCTGGCTTTTGTTAACTCTTAAAATGGAAGTGACAGAGAGCCAGATGTTGCTTAGTACAAATAAACTCTATTTGTGGAACACAATAATTGATATTCCCAAACATACTGAAATAAGTCAGTGACATACTGTTGCATTTTTATGTTTTTGTTGATGGAAATTGAACCTATGCACCGGTGCGTGCCAGCTATCTACTCAACTCCTTGATAACCTCTAGCCTCATACACCACTGCTTCATTATGTTTATTTTGTAAACAAAGTAACCTAGCTAACTGGGTAATTATTGAAAGCTCTTACATTTATGTCTTTTTAAAAAATATTTGTATTCATAGTGGCCGTAATGATGATTATGTAAAAAAGCTTTTGCACATTGTATTAAATACTCTACATGCATGAATTCTTGGTACAATTTATATTATTATGTATTATTTTAAAATCTTTCCCTATATTTAATATACATATTTATTATAAATCAAAATATAGGTGAGCCCAAAGAAAATAACTCTGGTATCACTAAAGGTATATCATTCTTTATGCCATAGCATTTAAAGTTCAGAGATTGAATAACTTTATCAGCATTCTGGTGCTAGGTAGTGAAGTCAGAATTGGAACCTGTATCTGCTTGATTGTAAGTTCTTTACTTTTTCCATTTTTAGTATCTATTTAATATCTACCTCTTCCTTCTGTCCATCCATCCGAATTGGAACCTGTATCTGCTTGATTGTAAGTTCTTTACTTTTTCCATTTTTAGTATCTATTTAATATCTACCTCTTCCTTCTGTCCACCCATCCAGCTATCCATTTCTTTTTGTGGTACTGAGAATCAAACCCAGGGCCGTCACATTGAGCTACACCCTAGTCCATTTTTATACATTATTTTGAAACAAGATCTTGCTAAGTTGCTCAGCTGGGTTCTAATTACATTTCTCCTATTTCAGCCTCCCACAGTGTGGGGATTGTAGGTCTGTGCCTGTAGTCCCATGTAACCTATTTAATTTTTTAACTTAAGTATTGCTAATTACCTTTCTTTCCTCAGTTACTTTCTCCTTAGCTAGAAAGATATACTTTACTGATACATAAACTATTGTATGGCCTAAAGGCTAGTTTGCTAGTCATTGAGAACTTGTATATCTTTTCGTATAGATTACAGTGTTAGAAGTAATTGAATACTCAGACTGGTCTACAAGAAAAGTGTCCCATAATGTAACTGAACTTAAATCCAAAAAGAGGATTTTATAGGACAAAAAGCAAAAGGAGTAACTAAGAAGAAAAGACATCTTCTTTTTTTTTTTGTAATCCATAAAATCAAGAATACCTGTTTGCTCAGTTTAATTTGTCTTTGGAGTCTGCCTGTTTTATGTTTGCAAGTGCCTCCCTCCTTCCCTCTTTTCCAAGTTTGCAGATGCTCAGCTGTGTTGTGCCACTGTGGTGTTCAGTTGTAGGAGTCATTCCTGCAGTTCCCTGGCCAGTACTTTCTCCAGTTGTGTACTGGATCTTAGCTGATGTCAGAATTACCACTTAAATCCTGAATAGTAACACTGGGTTAATGCAAAGTATCTGGTCTGTGGAATCAGGACCTGGACTGAGCATGCTTCTCAGCCTTCACTGCTTATGTGACCTGAGTGATTTAGTTGACATCAGTGATTCTGTATCTCCTCATTTATAAAATGAGAGGAACAAAATTTGCTGAGCAGGACTCTGGTGTCAAATGACAATGTATATTAAATGTCTTTTGTAATATATAAAAAGTGTGTACAACATTGATAATACCGATAGTAAGTAATGGACTTACAATTTATTTGCATTTTGAATAGTTGCTTTCATGATTATTCAAATTAATCTGTAATTGGCAAAATTCTAGTTGTTTCAAGAATATTTCAGTGTACAGAGTTGAAGTAGAAGTCACTGAGATAACAGACTGACTGAGCTTAGGGGTACCTTCCCAAACATCTTTCTGATTTTTGTCCTCCCTTGAAGTCCACCTCATCTCTAAAAGCTGACTCCTATATCCAAATGGTCAGTCTCTCTTGCTGTAATCTGCTTCTGCTTTTTGATAATTGAGAGTGGAGTACGTGACATTGAGAGAAGTGCTTCTCACGTTTTAAAGCTCATAGGAACTACCTGGAGATCTTGTAAAAAATGTAACTTGTAATTTCAATCATCTATTATACTTTCCTTAGGGTTGGAATGTGAATGATGTGTTTTCTGTAATTTTCATTTCTAAAACTGTTTCTGACTTTAAGAAGTAATCATGTTATCACTGATGACCTTTGCTGATTTTGTTCATTTCCTCCACTGGTACCAACTGTTGTGCATGTGAGTAAAACCAGTAAATGATAATGAGGGGATCCAATAGAAGTGTAAAGCATAGATGAAGTGAACCAAGACCAAAGGAAAGTGCAACTGATGGTAGCAAGGTTTTTCTTCTCACTTGTAAAACATGGTCAGCATCCTTTATCACTTAGTTTGAATTTTTTTAAAAACTGCTGAGTATGCAAAATTTTTCATGTTGCTGAACATTCGTGTTAGTCATTAATGTGTTTATATTCTAACAACTTAGAACTTTTAGGAGTTCTGCTAGTTAGAAAATTCTGTTAATTTCTGTAATACAAACATCACTTACCTATATCATAAAACTAATAAGGGAATAAATACTGGTTTTAGTCAAGGCAGAAATACAAAGACACAAGGGGGCACTGTCTTGCCATAATGCAGTTGAATTTTACTGGATTTTGTTTACTGTGCATGGCATTCTTTCCCCAAATTCTGTCTTCCTTATAATCATAAAAGCATCAGTGTTGTATGCTTTATAGCTTTAATACTTAAATTATAAAAGCTTTCAGAATTTGCAAATCAAATGTCCTCGTAGTAAAATGCAAGAACTTTTCATTATATTTAGCATGAGTTTGGGAAGGGCTAATGATTTGAAGACTAGAGAAGGTTAACACACTTAATTGTTGGTGCTTACGCTTGTGGTGTGGGGGAAATCACTATAAAAACAATTCAGTTCTTTTGGAGCAATGTAGTGCCTCTGTTCTGTAAAGAAGAGTTAGGATAAAGATTGAACTGTTATAAGCTGCAGCTGCATTTGCCATCAAATACCAAGTTGGTCCTGATGAATGTTTTGTTTTCACTGTCATGGAAACTTGGAGCTGGAGAAAGGATATTCTATTCATCTGGGAAAATAGCAGTTCCTTGCATAAAACATAAGGACCTTCCAGAGCAGTTCCTAAAATAGATTTTGGCTGAATACAAAAAATTGAGGAAGTAAAAGTGGAATAAATACAATCATTTCTGGAGCACTTCTACTGTATTTTCAATACTAACAGCATACTTGTGTGTTCAGTTACTAATATTACTACTTTCTGCTAGAAAGTTGATTTCCAATGAGCCATGGTGTTTTGTTTAACAGCAATATAATATCCCTTTTGGGACTGTCTTTATATTTACTCTTTAATCTGTTGAGAATTCTAATCTGATGTCCTTATTAAACAATTGCTCATAATCCCCAAATAGTTCTTTAATTTATGAAACATAACTGCTTAAATATTTTCATTCAAATATTTTAAAGGACTTTATGTTAAAAAAAGACAAAACTAAAATGAAGAAAGTCTTACTGACACTGAGATCATTGTATGGTCTGGAAGTAAAAAGTAAGACATACAATCCTAGAAAGATCTAGTAAATTCTAGTGCTTTAAGTTGTTAATGGAAAGAAAGTCACAGGAAGGGGGCTGGGGATTGAGCTCAGTGGTTCAGGCGCTTGCTTGGTAAGCACAAAGTCATAAATTCAATCCCCAGTATCCAAAAAAAAAGTCACAGGAACAGTTCCTATGCAATGAAAAGGAATTTTAGTTTCAATTATAGCAAATGTATATAAAGTGACAGTACAAATTATACAAATGTATATAAATGTATATAAAGCAAATGTATATAAAGTGACAGTACAAATGTATATAAAGTGACAGTACAAATTTTCTAACCTGTATACTAAAAGGAAAAATTAGGAGTAATGAGAGTTATATAAAAGTCTAAATGATCAGGTTTTCTCTCTGCGAGAGAAACAAGATGAGTTTTTTTGTGCATCATTAAAGATGATAGAGAATGAAAGATTGGAACTGCATTGTCTTGAGTAAGTGGCATTTGAATAGAAACCTGATGGTCTGGCAGAAAGCCATGAAGAGGAGCCTTGTGTGTCCTATAGGCTTCAGGAGAGAGGAATTGAAATGCTCCAGGGAAGTGACAGACTGCAAATCTATTTTAAAATGAGAAAAGATGGCTCTACAATTAATTTGTAAGTTTAAGTTTCACTGTTTTTCAAGGAATGGATAAAAAAGATATTTTTTTGCAATGGAGTACTACTCAACTATAAAGAAGGATAAACTTGAGGGTTTTATAGGTAAATGGATGCAACTTGAAACCATACTCATAAGTGAGATAAATCAGACTCATGTGTGTACACATTGTATTATCTCCCTAGTGTAAGAAACTGAAAGAGTAAATAAGATCCCAAATGTACAATAGATATTGTGAAAGAAGGGGAAGAAACTGCTCAAAAGGAAAGACAGGGATGGGGGAAAAGAAAGAAGAGGGGAAAAGAAAGATACACACACACACACACACACACACATACACATGCAGACACAAGATAGCTAAGATAATTATACTAATTTCTATTCATTGAAAAGCGTTTGCTTATACTGTTCGATCAATTTCTCTTTTCCATATCTTATAATCTGAGCTACTACTTTGAAAGATAACTATGCAATATATTAACTATTGTTAATATCCTATTATCTTATTTTGAAATGCTATATCATTGTTTAATTTTCCTCTTTAAAAAAATCAGAAGAAAAAATCTTTCTAAAGAATTTATTGGTTTTTGTTGAATGTAGTCTGATGTAGGTAAAAAGTATCAATATAAAATGATCTAACTAGTCAGAGACACAGATAAGAAGCAATGATCTCTAAGAGAATATAGCTTAATAACAGCAATTTACACAAACATTTTAATGTTCTGTACCAGTGATGGTGAACATGTAGCACGTGTGCTGCAGCAGGCTGTTTGTATCATTGAAAGCTCTAAAAGGTTCACCATCACTGTTCTATAGTATCTGTATCATAAATCTAGAGTTATATGTGTGTCATTTATACATGTAGTCTAATATACATGCCTTATGCAAGAGGATGAAGAATTTAAATGCCTGTGCAACAAAGCATGTGATACTGAACTTAAGAGAACTAGCCAACATACCAAATGCAGATGGGAGAGAGTTAAGAACTGGACGCTGTAGTCCCTAACTGAAGTGATGTGAGAGCAGTGAGAAATCGCCAGCGTTTTAACCTTTTAGGAATAGCTGTGTGCATACTTAGTGCAGGGGATCATATTCATTGAGCAGGTTGTTCCAAACTCAAGTATGTCAACAGACTTACTGGAATTCAAGGTATTTCATAAATAAAACTAATGTTAAAAATAAGTGAATGCCTTCACAAAATCATAAAAACAAAAATATTCTAACAAAGGTTTTAGATTTAAGAATTCATCAAACCTATTGTCTGTTATGATAAGTCTAAGGATATTTTTAATTTTGGATGTTCCACATGTAAACATAGTAACAAATTTGAAGTTATCTTCTATATTTTTACATTACTCAGAGCATTTTTTTGTCGTAAAGCTTGATTATTTACAAGAGACAAGCTTAGCCATGTTCTGGTTTCCTATATATAAAAATGGATTTCTTAGAGAAAAGACTAGGAGAAAGCTTCACCAGCCTTAGGGCTGTGTATGGAAGGATTTCCAAGAAGCATAAAATACTCAGGAATTTTCATAATAGTCCCAGGCCAAAATTAGTTTTCAGCCAGTGGATAAGAGGACAAGTACCTAAGAGTCTTGGGTTTTCTCTGCTCACTTCCTAGAAGATTTGAGGCATCAGTGGAAGGAGGGTAAATATTCCATCAGAGCCTAGCACCCCTCATGGTTTGAGAGGACAAAGATCAGAATTGAGAGAAACCAGGGTAACTGCTTGGCTAGGCAAAAGGAGGGAACAGAAAAGGAGAGACAGCAGGAGACAGCTCAAAACCTGCATGGGGCTTGGTTCTTTTGAGTCTGTGCACACATGAGAGGAAATGTAAAGCCAAGGAAAGAATTTTTCAGAAAGAATAGGGTGAACAGTTAACTGGAGCTGAAGGCTGGGAATAGTTCTTCCCATCCATGGAAAACGTCTCGTGAAAAACAACTCACGTGTGGAGTCCTCAGAAGGATATTGTTGCTGAGGCTAAATTAGCCCTGAGCTTAAGACCTGAGCCTTCTGGCCTGGAAAAAGATGTAACTGATTCCAGTAAGGTAACTACTTAGCAGAACAAAGCCTGAAATTTTTAAAGGACTACAGCAAAATCAAGCATGAAAAACTCTGAACTTCATAACATTTCACATTGACCTAAAAATTAGTAAGCATAAAAAGGAGCCCAAAAAAAGTAACCGTATGTAAATTGGAGAAAATGTTAGAAACAATGGACCAGGAAATTACTGAGATCTGGAATCAGGAAAGAAAGACTTGAAAATGGCTGTTATAGCAAGGCTCAGCAGCCTAGAAAAGTAGAAGCATGGTGAAGTTTATGGGGAGAAGTGAAAGCTGAATTCCATTTGGAAAAACCAAATGCAATTTCTAGGAATGGAAAAATACAGTTGGTGAGATTCACTGCAGATCATTCACACAGAAAAAAAGATAAGTGAATTTACACACATGAAAATTGAAATTGTCCAAAATGAGGATCCAGAGGAATTCTAATTTCTATTTAGGGTATTAATAGCTAAACAGAATGACACTTCTTCTTCAAAGATGAGAAAGGGAGGCTTGATTAACTATACACTTCAGTGTTCTTAAACCCCTAAGAGGGCTGAGATATTGCAAGGAGAGATGGGACACGTACTGCTGCACCATAGCAGAACTTGGGCGAAGTAGGCATCACAGCAGTCATAACAAAAGCAGGAGAAGTCAGCAAAATGTTAAAAGTTCTGCAGAAAGCTGAGTGAAAATTAGTAGCATCTTGATTTAAATAGCTGAAGATACCGAACAACAACAAAGTCAGAAGGGTGTTTCACCTTTCCTCGAAAGCTTTTCCCTCAGGCCTTCCCTGGGTATTACAAGAAAGGTTAGCAACAGGGCAGGCAACTGGAGAGAGTTCTGGTGGGTGCTGCCAGCATGCAGGAGCTGATCAGCTGTTGTGGGAAAGGTACAAAAGCCTGCCAACTTTCCCAGAGGGTAGGTAGAAAAGAAACGTACACAAGCTAAGATACATTGTGACTACTGGGAAATGCACTAAACTTGTCTTAAACCTATGACACCAAGTACAGGTCTCTCTTCTCTGAGAAAAGAGTGGAAATTGTAACCCAAGGTAACCTTTAGCTATAAACAGAATTTGACTGCTAAAGGAGGACAGCAGAGGGGGGAAAAACAGCTAAAAATGTTTTAAGGCCTAGGCACACAGAATCTACAGAGAACTTAGACTGAACCAAAACAGCAGAGAACTACCTCCCTGAGAAGCCTAGTCTAGCAAGGGGCACTAAGCAACAGCAGTCTAGGACTGGGGGCGGGCAAGAGAGTGGAGAGAGGGGAAAGAGCCCATTTCAAGGCCTAAGTATTTTTTCATTTATTGAATGATATCCTGTACTCAGTAAAAATTATAAGACATGCATATCCTCAGAAAAGAAAGCAAAAACCTTAAGAGGCAAGGCAGTCAACAAAACAAGATTAAAAGATGCTCACATTTGAACTATCAGACAGGATTTTAAATTAACTGTGGTTAACATGTTAAAGGATCTAACAAAAAAGATGAAAAGCATGCATAAACAGATGAATACTTTTTAGCAGACAGAAATAGTTGAAATGGCAGAAATAAAAAAACATGATACTTGAAGTGAGTAATTCTTTCAGGGTCATCCATAGATAATATAGTTGTTGAAGAAATCAGTGAAATTGAATACAGGCCAATAGAAATTATTGAAACTGCAGCACATAAAGAGAGTGAAAAAGAACAGTTGTGAGACAGTATTGGTGAAATACATGTGTAAATGAAGTTTTAGAAGATGAGAGAGAGAGAAACATGCAGAAATATTTCAAATAGCGGAGATGGTGGTGCATGCCTGTAATCCAGCATTTGGGAGGCTGAGGCAGGAGGATTGCTGTGAGTTTGAGACCAGCCTAGCCAAAAAAACAAGTTCAAGGACAGCCTGAATTGCGTAGCGAAGCTGTTTCAAAAAGACCAACCCCCCCTCAAAAAAAATTTTTTTTTGAGAAAATTCCCAAGAATTTTCCAAAATCAGAAAAATACCTCCTCAAGATTATAAAAACAATACACACACACCCCTAGATATATCCAAACTGCTGAAAGCCAAAGATAAAGAGACTATCTTGAAGGGAGCCAGAGGCAGAAAAGCGCGTCATACACAGAACAATAAAGATGAACTACAACAGACTTCCCATTAAAACTTTGCAAGCAAGCAGATGATGTAGAGAGATACCTCTGATACACTAAAATTAAAACATTTGAAAAAAGCCCCTAAAAACTGTCAACTAAAATTATACATTCATTAAAACAAATCTTTAAAAAAAAAAAAAAAAGACCAAGGCTGGGAGATGTGGCTCAGTGATATAGCTCTGCACCAGCGTGTATGAGGCCCTGGTTCATCCCAGTACCACATGTAAAATCTGAGAAAAATCCGTTCTTGGTAGTCTTGTGCTGTAGTGACAAGCGAGTTTCGGGCGAAGGGTGTGTGACTCCTGACAGACTCGAGGTACACCAGTGCTCTGCATGCTGTTTTCTGGGCCGAGCTAATAGTGCCTAGTGTAGGCTCTGTAGGTCACTCTCTGCTGTAGCTACCCTGCCCTTGTAAGGCACAGGAGCAGCCATAAACAGCATATGAGAATATGAGAAGAATATGACAATATGAGAATAACGAGTACATGAGCATAGCTGTGCTCAGTGAAACGTTACGTATAAAAACAAGAAGCAAACCAGTTGTGAGCTTCGGGTCATCGTGTGCCAACCCCTTATCTCCACAAGGAAATGAGAATGAAAGTCAAAGACATTTGTTTCCTTCTTTTAAAGTCACATTATAAAGGAACTACATGTCTAAAGAAAAAAATGTCATTGTATTGAGGAATGTCTAAAATATAAAAATATAATAGTCAGCAGAGGAAGGAAGATTTTGGAAGTTAGGCTGTGTTAAAGATCAGTATTGTAGGCTGAGGGTAACCACTGAAAAAATGAAGAGAAATGTAATTCATGTACCAGTAGTGGATATTAAATGGAATGTTCAATCCAAGGGCAGGCTGAAAAGGAGAAATGAAGAACAGAGAAGACAAGAAAACGTGTAACAAAATGACAAACTTAAATCCATACCAACAATATCACAGTAAATCTAAATTATGAAAATGAATTAGGCACAGAGAAACCAAGAGAAAGGGGAGGAGGTGGTGTTTGACCTTTTTCATTTGGTTTTACAGTGGCTTGCTTACACGTTTTTAAGAATAGGTTCTTCCCTTGCTGGTGTGGTGGCGCATACCTGTAATCCTGGTGCCAAGGAGGCGGAGGTTCAGGGCCAGCCTAGGCTCTGGGAGACCTGCGGAAGACAGGGAAGAAAGGAGGAGCTGTTTGCTAGAGGAAGACGTTTGAGTAGTCAGCATCACATCTGTGGACGTACCCCACGTGGTGCTCGTCCTTTCTACAAGAAGAGGTGGCCTTGCCGCACACTTCCGTGAACTTAGGTCACAGCCAACCTGCCGAGTGCCGCCAGTAACTTGAAGCTAGAAGGCTCAAAGTGTTTTCTTCCACTTTTCTTGAACATTGGTAGAAGAAGAATAAGCAAATTTGTATCCAAGCTTGTCTATCCTGTATCCTTTTTACTGTATTACAGAATCTACAATTCTATTAAAATTCACTTTAGCTGTGCATGATGGCACAGACGTGTAATCCCAGCTAGACTGAGGCAGGAAGGTTGTAAATTCAAGGCCAACCTGGGCAACTTAACAGGACTCTGTCTGAGAATTAAAAATACAAAAAACCAGAAATCTAAAGGTCTGAGCGTGCGGCTCAGCGGCAGAGCATTTGCCTGGCATGTGCATGAGGCTGTAGGCCCAGCACCCAGTGCCAGGAGGAGCAGAACTTGCTTCGTGCTCTGTGTCCTTGTGGGCCTTTGTGTCTCTTCAGATGTCTCTGCTGCTTCCAGGTCTTGTATGCTTTCTGTAGTAAACGTTTTCTTTGTACTGCATTTGTTGTTAATCGTTTGTGGCTGCATAGGCATATAATGCTGGAGATAAACACGTTCATTAATGCTAAGGGAAGAGAAAAGCAATTAGAGTTCATGATACTTAAAATGAAAAGTATAAAGAATTTTAGAAACCACTAGAATTATCTAAAAGTTCCGTTTAAATTCCTTCCCTGGAATCTGCTTTCAATCCTGTAATTTCTGGTTTTTTCTTCAAGTTAATATTTAAGATGCATATTTTCAGGTTTTCTAGTCAGTGTATTTTATTTAAAACTCAGAATATAGGCAGCCTTCATACTGTCACTGCTTTACTCACTTTACATGTAGATATATTTTATTCTTGCAAAAACCCAGTGAAGTAGAGTTATTTTTATCCCCATTTCACAGTTGCAGCAGCTGAGGGACAGAGATTAGAGAATACTGATAGTAAGCAACAGAATGGGACTTTGAACCCAGCTAGTCTCCTTCTAGAATCTCTGTTCATAGGACTACATGTCTTCTCATTAAGAGTCATAATATGTTCAGTCCTTTCCCTCCTTCTTCTTCTTTACCTCTCTTTGTGTTTTCCTTCTGTTTCTGCCTTCCTCTCTTCAACAGATATTCTATTCAGACACACTTTCCTTTATTTATTTAAGTACCGGGGATCAAACTTACGACCTCGTGCTTGCCAGGCAGGCACTTAGGCTACTGAGCTAAATCCCTGGCCCCATCCTTAATTTATTTCATAGATTGATTTGTTTAACCATTTATGTAACCATTTGGGTGTGTAAAAATGTGTAATGCTAGACCAGGCATGGTAACACATGCCTGTAATCCCAGCACTCAGGAGGCTGAGGCAGGAGGATTGCTACAAGTTTGAGGCCAGCCTGAACTGCATAGGGAAACCATATCTGAAAAAGATCTAGATAGATAGATAGATAGATAGATAGAGAAATAAATTTGTAATGCTTCCACAAATGAACTTTGGAATTTGGCCTGTTGAGAAGTTAAGACTAACTTTTACCTATTTTCAAACTTCAATGATAAGATGGCAGTAAATTTTAACATTTGAAGCCACTCAATAAAAATTGAACATCTCATATTTTATCTTCAGAGTACCTGTCCTGTAGCAAAAACCTGATTTAAATCCTAGCCCACCATAATGACAATTTAAGGCTCTCTTCTGGCCTTTCTCCATGTATTTCAACACAATGAAACAGTTTCCTTTTGATGACTCTGTATCTGTATGTTTTTTGTGGTATAGGAAGAATATTCTTTCTCCATAATATGGTGGAGGCTGTTGAGCTCTAGTGAGAAATTTTATTAATACTTAGAATTTTTCTTAATCTAAAAAGAACAAAATCTTGGTAGTTTTGAGTATACTGACTTGAATTTGTATAGTAAACATGTCATATTCACAGTTAAATACCTCAAAGTATAGTGACCTGCGCATGCACTTCATTTTTGCAGTGGCACATCATCATTATACAAAAAGTTCCCATTGTTCCCCCCTGCCAAGTTCCTGTTGTTTTTAGCAGCTTGTCCTCCCATTTTCACTGTGTGCAGTGCCCAAATTTACGTTCTGCCAGAAAGGAGGTGCCTAATAATAGTAAAGTTGACACAAGAGTCAGATTCATGGAACATTAAGATACAATCAGTCACATTTGCCATGTTTTTCAAGTGAAGAAACTGAGGCCTAAAGAGGTCTAATGACATGTCCATGTCACACAGCTAGTTCACAGTAGAGATAGAAGAGGACCCTCATGGCTCATTTCCATGTTTATTTCATTCCATCACCTTGCTTATGACCAGATAGTTGATGAATTGTAGCAGTTCCATTGACTAGCTCCTTTACTTCTAATTCCAATTCTCACTGTCAAGGGAACTAGCTAATTAACAATCATTTATTATCCACTATTTTAGAGCACAATTCTCATACACTGTCTCTGCTTCCATGTGGCTGTATGCCATAGATGAGCCTTGGAGTGGGATCTGTCCCTGGCACACAAACAGAACAAGTCTAGAATTCCAGGCCAGCGTTGTCAGAATAAGTGACATCTGCCTTCTTGGGTGCTGTAAAAAACAGACTTAGACACTGACTTTGCCTGGTAAGGCCATAGCGTAAATTAAACAGCCAAAATACAGAAAGATGTGAGAAAATTGTGGAAATTCCCAACATTGAACTTAATGTTATGCTTATTGGAGACTATAAAAAATTTTCTGAGAGAAACGTTGATACAGGAATTTTGTATAAAGGGTGTGTCAGGAGGAATAGGTTGTATAAGTGTCATTACAAATATACATTAATGTCAGGAAGGAAATGAGGTACAAAACTATATGTATTTTATACCTTCTCTGCCACCAAAGTCTTTGTTGAGATGACTGTTACTTGATTTACTTTATTTTTGAATAGAGTTATGGTATTGAAGGGTTGGCTCAAGTTATTTAATACCTAGAAAGTTGTAAACCACCAATTAATTTTTTTAAAATCTGTTATTTAAGAATAGGTAAACGTTAAGATAAAAAGTATTTGATATTTTTAAAAAGAATACATATTTTGTAGCTTTTTGCTGAAATGCATGCAGCCAAGACTGTTCCCAATCCTTTAATTTGTTGAATTGGAGAAAAATGGAAATGTATTCATTTCTTAAACATTTAAAACAGCATGTGGTTATAGATGTGTAGAAACATTAAGAAAACACATTTAAATTTTGAATTTAAGGGAAAGAAACAATACAGTAATAATCTAAATGTGTTTTCAGAGACAGTTTTAAAAATGCAATTGTTAAAACTTCTCAGAGAAATGGGATTTACATTTTGAGCTATGTATAATAAGTACCTTTTAATATATTTTTGTATTTGTAACATTACATCATAAAATGGTCCAGAAAATTTTGATAAATAACTAAAGTTGATCAAAATTCTGTCCTTCTGCTCTGTTCATTCTTTCCTGATTTCTGACTACTCGCCACTTCTCCCACTCTCTTGAAAGGTCTCCTCTAGGCATTCTGATGGCCAAAAGGCAAGCTTCTCACCCTCACCTGCTTGTTTGTATTTAACTTGTAATTCTGACATTAGTGGAATGCTTTATCTCATGTTCAAAAGTCTCAGAAATCATTTTAAAAACCTGTTCAGAATGCCCTGGTTTGACTATGTGTTCTTATCAGGATTAAGTACTTTACTGGTCCTTCAGCAGTTCTCTAGGAATAATTGATTAGGAAACTCTTCATAGTTTTGATACCTGAAACAGGAAGTTGGCGCAGAATTAAAATGGTGTATGTGATGAGATAATGACTGGGTTAGAAAAGTGATTACAAGTGGGAACTTGCTAATCACCTATTACTAGAGGGATTCTCTGGTTTATCACTAATCTTAACTCATACTTGGCATTTTCCTGTGTTGCTGCCTCATCATTCATGGCTGTGTGAGTAATTTGGCATGGAGTGAGCAAGTGAAGGGCATAGGGAGTCCAGCAGCTGTGCTTGTTGGCACTAGATAGTTAAATAGCTTAAGTGTAGCCAGCAGTGTGCTTGGCACAAATGTTTGCCAATACTATTTAAACAAATTGTTGTGAAAAAAATAGGCAGACATTTATTTTTAAATTCTCCCCCCACCTTTTTTTAATAAAAATCTGTTAGATCAAGATTCTCATTACATTTTTCTTTTTCTGTGAGTTTGGAGCAGATGTATTCCAAAATGAGGTCTGCAGTTCTAATGATAGTTAGCAGTGACTGAGGGTCTTTCAGACAAGAATTTCCAAGTTCTTTATAAACATTAACTAAAAACTGCACAGGCCTTTGTGAGGTACATGTTACTTAGTTAATATTCCTAAAAGAGTGAGTAGGGCCATTGACTTGCAGCTATAGTTCAAGTAGGGAGAGAGGACCCAAGAGGTGAATCCAGTTGTTGGAATTTACCAGTGTCTGTGTGACATCCAGTGGCATTGCAGTTGTGTCTACTTCATAAGACAGCATTGTGTGTTTCTCCAGATGGTTCTAGTTGTGTGCAATTTTTGGTAAGCATTACCTGCTGAAGAAGTTTCTCCATGCATGAAAAATTTTCAGAGACATCACTGTGGAGGAAGACAGTCTGCTCAGAAGACTGTCATCAAATTTAGATTTGCATATATAAGGATTGAGCATTGTTTTTCTGAGAAACATATGTGGAAAAACACAAGATTTATACATTGAAATATCTAGTTTTAAACATAGTAATATTGGGTGGGATAACTTTTAAAGCATCCAGGAATTCTTTTTGTAGGTTAAGCTGTTAATCATTTGAACAAAAATCAATGTAATGTTAACCACTTAAATTATAGCACATGGAGGCTTTAACTTAATAGATGGTGGCTTCAGATTTATGAATGCAAAGCACTGTCTTACAAAAATGAACAAAGAAGCAGTGTCGATGTTTATAGAAATAAACTACTCATTTTAAGTCAACAATTATTAATTTTTGTAATTAGTAAACTTGAATTTGGAAAATTGTAGCTATTTACTGGATTGCTATAGAAATAAATGCTAATCTGGATGTGGTGGTACACGCTTATAATCCTGGCACCCTGGAGCCTGAGGCAAGAGGATTGCTGAAAGTTTGAGGGCAGCCAGGACTACATAGTGAATTCAACCCTGCCTGAGCTACGTGGTGAGACCTTATCTCAAAAATAAACAGGCAAACAAATGAGCAGTCTGTATCTTTCATATGCTCTTTATTTCTGGCTATTTGTTCATTAGTACAGTATTTCAATTGGTAGGAAAAGAACCCACAGTGAGAGCACCACATAGCAGGTTTCTCTACCCTGTGCATTGAGATCTACAGGAGATCGTGAAAATTCACTATCACACCTCATAGCTGCAATCAGCTTCTTTAATCAGTCCTGGGATTAACAGGATTCCTGGTTGAGAGACTATAGCTATAAGTGATGCCTTGTATTGTCACTCAGTAAAGCACTTCTTACATGTCTTCCACCTGGCAGCTTGTCAGCCATGCTTGCTGTACCATACACAAAGCAATCTCAAGACTTTTAAGAATATAAGATAAAAGGTAGGACAGACCTCTGCTGCTATGCAGTCTGAGGAATTTCAGCTGGGAGTTGTCGCTCCTAAACTGGTCAACACAAGATGCCCTGGCCCAGAGGAAGGGACATCCTTTGCTTTTGTCTCCTGACCATACTTTGTCAGAGCTTGGGGCAAGTAGGCCTCAGTGCAAATGCACCATGGATTTCTGAGCACAGCTGCTGGAATTCATATAGTCACCCTTCTGCAGTAGGCATTCTGCAGGTACCTTCTCAGTGCACCCATCACAGAAATGTGTATATGGGGGTGTTTTGGGGTTTTTTGTTTTTGGATTAAACCCATGGTCTACTGCATTGCCAGACAAGTGCTCTATCACTGACTCCTCCAACCACAGCTTTTAAAATTGTTTTAAATTTATTGACATGAAACAAAGTCCTGTAGTGGCTGCATGAATCAGTCTCTCAGGATAACCTTATGCAATCTGTAATCCTGCCCTACTTTATTCATATTTACAGGTTAGATAACTGAGAACCAGAAAGATGGGAGTGGAATATTTTTCTAGTAAACAGGAAAAACAGTAGAATTTGCATGTGAATGAAACTAGTAATAACTGACCATACTGCGTGGATATCCAGAACAGACCTGAATTATTTGGATTTTGCTGCGAGTCATTTTGGGAGTGATTTATTGTAAATCTCTCTTTTCAGCAAGATTTGGCTTCATGTTCAGTCCCACATCAGTTGAGAGGTAGAAGTTGCTTTAAATGCTAAATAGAGGAAGATTTGGTAATACTATACCTGGGCTTCAGGCACCAAATGCCTGCCTATATACAGTATCATCTCAGTTCACAAACATATCTGTTCACAAGTGCCACATCAGGTGACAAACATAACCATGATCATCTTGTCTACACAAACACAAATCATAAAACTAATTAGGTTCAGGAACCGAGGTACCACTGCAATTGGAATGTGAGAGTCACACCTTAAACTACCGGGGAAAATAGTACAATGTAGTATGCTGTTAAGGATTTGCTGTCAGGTTGGATGTGGAGCTCAGTGGTAGTATACGTGCTTAGCATATGTGGGGCCCTGAGTTCAATCCCCAACACTACCACTCCCATTAAGAATTTGCTTACAAATAATTCTGTGTTCCTTTTCTGCTACTTAGATATTTTGTGATCTTCAGCAAGTTGTTTCTACTCATCAGTGAAATGGGGATTAACATCACCTGCCTCAGTGGGTTAGACCAATTAAAACCCCTATTATCTCTTATCTGGATTATTTCAAGTCTTCAAATGGATCTACCTGCTCCCACATTTGTTCCCCTATTTATTTTCCACACAGTAGCCACAGTGATGTAGTATTTTTAAGATGCAAACTGTTTTTTTTAAACAAATCAATAGTGACCCTACCACAAAAATACACATTAAACTTTTACCAACAGATAAAAAAACCAAGCTCAGGTTTTAATGTGAAAATTAAAATACTAAAGCTTTTGATAGAAAAACAGGAATCATAACCTTGAAATAGACAAAGATTTCATAATCAATTCTACATACTGAAAAATGCTAACTGTATAGGAGAAAATTAATGCGTTGGCCAACATTAAAATGAAAAATTTCTGTGTATCAAGGGATACTATTTTTAAGAGAATAAAGAATTGCCCTGAAAATATTTGCATAGATCCAATAAAAGGTCTTTGCCATGGTTTAAATATAGTTTGTGTCTCTCAGCAGTCTGTGGTCTGCAGGGTTATAGTATAAGAAAGTGCCACGAAGCTTTTAGGAGATGTGACATAATGAGATTGGGTCATTTGGGAGCATTCCTTGGGGAGCATTGTGGGACCTCAGTTTCTCTCTGGCTTCCTGTTTGGCAGTGTGAGCTCTTCTTCATATACACACTTGTTCTGCTGAGATGTTACCTGGGTGAAGGGTAAATAGTTTACCAGGACTCAGTGAATGCAGTTCAGTGCCTGGAAACTCCAATTTGTAAGCTAAATGAACTTTTTCTAATGTCACCTGCCCTTGGTATTTTATTGTACTAATACAAAGCTGATCAATACAATCACATATCCACAGTATATAAAAAATATCAAATTCATAGAAGTCAGTATGCAAATGGCAGGCAATCCAGTAGAAAAAAGGGACAAAAGATGTGAGTAGTCATTTCATTGTAAAATGTCCAAATGTCCATTAACATGCATTCACTGTGCCTCAGAAATAGGAGCTTATCTGCCATAAATATCTTTACATTCTTATGCATTAATAAATATATTTGCAACAAAAGAGTATTGTCTTTCCTTTTAGCTCCACTTAAATAAGAACAGTTGAAACATACCATTTTCTGCATAGCTTTATGTTACTGTTGGAACTTCTATTTTCTATGATTTCTCCCTTATAGCAAGATAAACAATGCATCACTTTTATCTTTAGGGATCTTTTGTTGTTGTTTAACCCAGAGTTTCACATACTTTTTTGATTGGAGGACCTTTAAGCAAGCCCACTAACATTTATACTTGTTCTGCAAAATGTTATCTTTTGCTCTTGGATATCTTCACTAGAACCAAACACTATAGTCTGATTTCTCTTTGGCACAGTAGATTTGCAAATCTTAAAATGTAAAGAGACATCCCTATTCTCTTCTCCTGTCTGTTTTTTAGGTTGCTCAGTATATCTGCCTACAGCATTATTTTTATAGATACCAAATGGAAGATAGTTACCAGTGATTCTCTATTGGTGAAGTTATTCATGTTCAAAGTTCTGCCACTTTGGCTAACAGCTGGACTAGGAAACCTCTAAGTCCCATTCTGATCATTTCATTTTACTCTCATTTTTCTTAATCCTGTTTAAACAATTACTTTTACAAAAGTGAACTACTAGCCAGGGATTTAGCTCAGTGGCATAAGCGCCTGCTTGGGAAGCGCAGAGTTGTGAGTTCGATCCCAGGTACCAAAAAAAAAAAAAAAAAAGAACTACTGGGTTAGCTTTCCATTTTGGTGCATGGTTTCAGAGCTTTTAGTTCACAATTGTTTGGCTCAGTTGCTTTCAGGCCTATGATGAAGGAAAACATCATAGTAGGTTACAAGTGGTGGAACAAAGCTGTGCATCAGGAGAAACCAGAAAGCAGACAGTGAGCTTGCTTTTATAGCAGAACCCTTCCCCCAAACCTGTTAAGCTATGAATCTCCAAATAGATTAATCTATTCATGATGCCCAAACTATTGGGATCCAATCATGTTCAAAAGAGCAAACCTCTGAAAACTGCATTTAGGCCCAGACAGTTGACACATGAGCTTGCGGGATCATGTGAAGATACAAACCATAACAGTTATCTTTCTGTACCATGAGAGGTAAAAAAACCCTTAACACAGGCATTCCTCATTTAAGGACCAAACTACAGTCCTGTGACTAGCTCATTATACAAATTAGTTGCTAAATGAGGAATTGTATATAGTATGTACATGACAATATTCAGAAAAAAAACAAATGGTCAAAGGAAACTCCTATCTGATGACTTTGCTTTTATTTGCATAACTCTTCCATGCAATACTGCTATGTATAACAGAACATAAAACCACAATACTGTATAGTGCACTCAGCAAAAATTCTAGTACTGCATATAAATAAGGTTATTGTACCCAAAATAGACATTGAGACTTTGTAAATAATATGTACAGAACAGCAACCCCCCCCACACACACAAGATGGGTCATAAGTCCAAATAGCACACTTCACTCCCAAGTTTGAACAGTTGTTAGTAGGTTATTAAATGAAGGATGTTTGTATTTGGCTGTCACTAAAATTCTTGGACCTTCCTAAATTCTCACTGTCTTGCAAAGGAAAGGTCCAGATCTGGCCTTAGACTTTGCATGTGTGTTTAGCTCATCCATGGCAGTGTATTTCTCTTTTATCTTTGAGGCGAGTTATTGTAGCCACACAACAGCATGATCTGAGTCTAAGTGAGAGCGTATTTGAGAGTTGTAAAGCTGTACACAGCAGAATACAGCTTATCTGTCAGACCACCTCTGTTGGAAAATTATTTATCTAAAAGGCTCCTAAGCCCCTATGCTCTTTGAGGCCAACTACTCCAAATAAAGGATAGTTTCATTTCTATCTTAATATGACCAGAGGGTACAGATTTGTCCACTTACATGATAACAGGCATCTCCTTGCTGATTTGGTGGACCTCAGGAAATTGCCTTAGCCCTCGATGATTGCTTATTAAATCCTCTGCCACCATCTATAGTGTGCTTTCTTTCAGGTCCGGGTCTGAAGACACCAGAACTTGCTCCAAAGAGTTGCTTTAATCTAAATTTTCATATTAAGTAAGAATAAAACTGATCAACATTGTTTTCAGCAAGAATTGTGGCACACATGCACCAAGGAGAGAAAAGTCAGGATCTCCTGTGAACCTCCTGGTTAGGAATATTTTGCTCTCCTCATTCAAAACTGATTAGTCACACTAAATTTCACTTAAGAGATCAGTAAAAATGAGATGGTAATTTATAAATATGTATCTTATGTGTACAAATTTAAGTAGTTTAAGTCACAACTCTACTGTTTACCTAAGCTCTAAAAATATAAACTAATGTTAACAAAATAACCTATAAAAAACTCTTAGCAAAAAATAATTTACATTGTGTTCTTTTATCAAAGATGTCACCTGGCAGTTAAACTGAAGCTAGAGAATAGACAAGGACAGTTCTGTATTCCTACTCCTCCTTGATCTAGTAGCAAACATTCAGTATTTGACTAGATAGGAGAACCTGAGTTTCTGAATGGGAGATGAAGGTTTAGAAATTTTGATAGACACAGAAAAGTAAATTTATATCTTTGCATTTTTTTAAAACAGTCTATTAAGTTGTTAGCTTCCCAATAGGTAACTAAAATTCTCTTTGAAAATTGCAGTTTATTAAGCACTAAGATGAGATATAAAATCAGCATTAAAGATTGGTAATTTTTGGGGGCCAGCGGTATGTATAGCACAGGTACAAGTGCAGGAATACACTTGAAACCAGGCAAAGACTTCTAGTTAGGGTGCCAGTAGCACAAGAAATAATAGCAAAAATCAGCAAACCCTACTTCTGCTCAAACCAAGAATTAATATCTTCAATATATAAAGATCTCAAAAAATGTCATACAGTCCAGTAAATTGTCAAAAGAGTTGTACAAGCCACTTGTTAAAAGAAATAAAAACAACCCATAAGTCATTTCCATTAGGGAAGTGCAAATCAAAACTGCATTGAGATTCCATCTCACACTAGTCACAATGGCTATCACCAGGAATATTAAAACAGTGCTGCTCATGGGAATATAAATGAGTACATTCACTAAGAAAATCAGAATATAGGTTCATCAGAAAGCTAAAACCAGAACTGCTGTATGACCCAGTTATACTATGTCTTGGAATATACCCTAAAGAATTGAAGTCAGCATAAATCTGCATACCTATGTGTAATGCAGTACATTTCATGACAGCCAAAGTATAGAACCAGCCCCAATTCCCATTTACAGATGAGTAAACAAATAGTGGTATGTATACATAATGAATATTAATTACTCCATCATAAAGAAGATACAAATTATTTGGGGGATAATGGATGTAACTGGAGAGACTCATACTAAGTGAAATAAGCAAAACTCAGAAAGATATCACATGTTTTCCCTTACATATAGAATCTGAAAAAGATGACAGGAAAATAGAAGGGAGACTTGTACTACATAAGAGGAAGGGAAGGAGAGAAAGGTGTAACGATGGATATTCGGGGATGGATATGATCAAAATATATGCATGTGTGAAAACACCACGTTGCAAGCCAATTTTATGAAGTTGATAGCACCAATAAAATGTTTTATTTTAAAATGGGACTAATACTCATATTTTGCTTTGTTTCCATCCTCAACATGGTTCTTAAAAGGTTTTTCAAATGAATGAATGAATGTTTACATTCTACAATGTAAGCATATGTCACGTATCTCACAAATACACATAATTACTTAAAATAGATAAAACGGCTTACTTAAAGTAACAGTCTATGGTGTACACTTTTTATCTATTTTAAGTAATTATGTGTATTTATGGGATATGATGTGATATATGCTTACATTGTAGAATGTTTGTATCATGCCTTTAAAGCATGTAAAAACAATGTTTCAAAGCCAAGTGCGGTTGTATGTGCCTATAATTCCAACAGTCTAGGACGCTGAAGCAGGAGGATAGTGAGTTCCAGGCTAGTCTAGACCACATAGGAAGTTGGAGCCCTTCCCAGAACATAGAGTTTTTGACATGTGTCCCCCTCTCCCCACCCCTCACCTCCCCACCCCATGCCAAAAGCTGTTTTTCAAGAAAGATTTGCAAAGCAGACAGTTTTGTGAATATGACAGCCACTAATCCAACAGTGTATTTGTGGTAAATGACTAGATGCACTGGTTGTAGCCTTCTAACTTCATTTAATATTGGCATAAAGTGTCAATATTCTGTCCTATGTGAGGCAGGGTTCATTTATAAAGGCAGTAATTTTTTAAAACTAAAGATAAGTTCTGAGAATGATTGTAGTATCTTAGGAGTTAATTTATCTCATTGAAAAATGTTACACCTCCAAACTGTAGATACAGGTTATCCTTTATTGCTTTCTTTGTAAACTTTTCTTGTAGTTATTTTGAATTGGCATTTCCCTTCAATTTCCTGTCTTCATTTCCAAGGATCTCCGATCCATTTTGATGAGAGGGGAAGGATGAATACCAGAATTGTATGTGTTACAATCCTTTAATGGTTTTTTTTTGAGGTCAGGTCATCCAAGAGAAGAATCCAAAACCACAAAACATCACCTTGACTTTTATAAAAAGCCTTGCTTTAAAAATTACATGTTTTTTATTTCATGAGTATATTTGTCAAATTAAAGTTCTATATGTAGAATATAGAATATTGTCTTGGTTACTTTTCACTTGTTGCTTAGACAAAATATGTGAGGCCCAAACTTAGAGAAGGAAAGATTTATTTATCTTACAGTTTTGGAGATTTCAGTCCATACTCACTCAGCTGGCTCCAAGTCAGAGTGGTATGGCATAGGTGTAGCTGTTTATGGCGGCCACAAACAGCAAGAGCAAACAGGACAAAAGAGAAAAAAAAAATGCCTTCTTCCCACCTTTACATTGTATGTCAGCTCCACCCTTGAATGTGGAATCACCTCCAATCCCAGCGTTAGACAGCAAACCAATCACAAACACTAGGTTCAGCTGCTTCCATGACTACATGAGGTTTGGGGGGCCTCCTAAACACAAACCATGACATGCCACCCCTGGCCCCCTAAGGACTCATATGTCCTTTATGCAAAAGGCATTTAGTCCATCTCCAAAAGGTGCCAAAGTCCTAACAGTTTCAGCATTGCTGAAAAGTCCAAGTGCCAAGTCTCTGAGATCTAATGCAAACTCTTAGCTGCAAGCCCCTGTACAAATGAAAACAAAGATAAACACTTTCAACATACAATGGCACAGGATAAACATTACCATTCCAAAAGTTACAAACAGAGAGTACAAAACACTGGAACCAAAGCAAGTCCAAAATCCAGCAGGGCAAACATTAAGTCCTGGAGTTCCATTCTCAGCATCTGAAGCAATCTGGTTGCAAGCTCCAAAAGGCTTGAGTGATTTCACCCTCATGGGACTTCTAGGGGTTTCAGCTCCCACAGCTTCTCTCTTAAGCCTACTCTGCTCAATCCTTGCAGCTTTCCTTAGATGATTCATGTTCCTGACTTTCCAAACTCCTGGGTTCTACACTGCACCTTTGGCTTCACACTCACAGCTTCACACACTGTCCTCTCAGGGGCACACTGCCTGGCCCACCAGGCCTTCTGAAATCAGAGTGGAAGCCTTTTAACCTCAGAACTCATGTATTCTGTATTCACCTAAAACCAGCACCATGTGGATGCTGCCAGAGTCTGCTGTCATCTAGAGCAGTAGCCAGGCTTTTCCTCTCTCTGGGCTGTAGGGGCTGAGTACCTGGATTGCTGAGTTCTCTGAGGCTGATTTTGAGAAACAGATTCTCAGTGTCTCCACCATTCTGGAACATGGCACTCTGTACCTTTCTCCTCAGAGCAAAGTCTTTTACTTTTGTGATTTTTGAGGCTGCAAAGGGTGGAGATCCACTGCTTCCTGGGATGCCCGCAGGGCATCTTTATTTGTTCCTTCTCAGCAATGGAGAGCTCAGCTCTATCTTTACAGTCCACAGCTTTACTAGAGCTTCCTTTCTGGCCAGAGTCACAATGTTTTAAATCACTATGTTGGCCTCTTTGCTCTTGATTTACAACATAAATTTGGCTAAAAGCCCCTAACAATAGCTATGCCACCACCTCAACATTAGACTGTTTTGAAATTCCTTCTGCCAGATTGATTAATCCACGTCCCTTAATCTCAGTCTCAGGCAAAGTATCTGGACGTGAGCAAAATGCAAACTTTCCACCAAGCTATAACATATATCATCTGGAGTCCAACAAACAATACAGTCCTTCCCAGTGAAACCTCCTGAGCCTGGTCTTTACCGGCAAGCTTTCTATCAGCCTTCTGGTCTCCTAAGCTCTGACTAGAATCTCCTATGCAGAACAACGTAAGCTGTTCGAGCTCTATGCATTCAGGCAACATCTCCAAACCTTTCCGAACTCTTCCCACAATTCATTCCCAACGGTCTTGAACCACATGGTTAGGTATAGTCACAGCAATGACCCCACTCCACTGGTATCAAATTCTATCTCAGATACTTTTCTCTCATTGCTGAGACAAAATACCTGATGCCCAAAATTATGGAAGGGGATTTATTTATCTTAACAGTTTTGGAGGTTTCAGTCCCCATTCAGCTGGCTCCAAGGCAGAGTGGCATAGCACAGAGGTAGCTGTTCATAGTGGCAGCAAACAACAAAAGCGAACAGGGCCAAAGAGAAAAAACACACCTTCTTCCTTCCCACCTTTCCACTGTATGTTGGCTCTACCCTTGGGTTATCAGCTTATAACTATGTAAAAAATATAGTTATATGGGAAAGTACAGCACTCATACCAACAGTGCCAGTGCTAGACAACAAACCAATCACAAATGCTAGAACACACCACCTTCATGACTACATGAGGCTTGGGGAGCCACCTACATAAACCATAACACATATATTAATTTATGGTAAGAATATAAAGCACACAGACTATTTTGACTTTTTTATAAATTATACTTTTTGTTTTACATCACTTGACCTAAAATAGTGGATCACCCTACTAACCAGAAGATCTTTGTTAAAATGCATGCTATAATATCTTTATTGGACTCAGAAATGATATCTTTAACCGTTAATGTGTTTCATAATTAGGTTTATTATTACAGGATCATTTTATATCTAAGGAATTAGTGGGTATCAGGATTAGAGATTTAAGATCTTTAAATCAATCAAAATGGCATGTATATTTAATGAAAAAGACCTAATACTTGTATATAATTAAATATAAGATTTTTCAGTAAGCAGTTTTGAGTACCCTATCCATTTGTATAGATTTTTAAATTAATAAACTATTTTTATATAGTTATAAGCTGATAACTCAATGTACAGTATATAATTATGTTCATTACCACATAAGGTTTTTTTTTATTATTTTTTTTGTACCAGGGATGGAACTCACGACCTCCTACTTGCCAGGCAGGCACTTTTGCTACTGAGCTAAATCCCCAGCCCCATAATCTTAATTTTAAATCTTTTGAGTAACTTTATCAGATTTAAACAGTCACTGTTTTTACCTTGAAATGGAGAGCCATCTTGTTTATTTGGCCTGTTTTTTATATTACATCAAATAATATGGCCATTTCCATCTCCTCCCCACCTTTTCTGGGAACCCAGGTCAGGGCTCCTGAGGCTGCAACCATTCCCATCCCCTCTCCTCCTTTCGTGGGAACCCAGAAAATGAGAAAACAAAGTAAAATGCAGTGTCAGACCTCCAGTCAACCCAGAACAAAGTTAGGAGTTACTGATAGAGAAGAAAATGGGACACATGCTATTGAAATTTCTGAAATGATGCCATTTGAAGTAATGAAACAAATCTATGATGCCATTGAGGAAGTCAGAAACAATCTCTCAGGTTAAAGAAGAAATGTCAAACATTTATAAATGAATTGCTTAGCACATCTAGAGCAGAGATAAGAAAATCAATGATGATAGGAAGAGGATGGAAATTGTGAATGATTAATGTAGGAAACAAATGGAATGCATGAAACGGATTCAAGCAGGTATCCAGGAAGTCAAAAATTGAATTGAAAGCTGAAAAAACCACTTGAATGAAACTGACGATAAATTTTTAGACCTTGAAGACAGGATCATGGCTAGTGACCATGAAAGGAAAGAACTCCTGAAAATAAAATGCTAGGAAGCAACAATTCAACAGGTACAAGACGATGCAAAGCAAAATGATACATGAGTAATGGGTGTCACTGAAAAGGCAGGAACCAACACAAACAAAAGAAGAAGAGGAAGAAGAAACTATTTGCAGAAGTAATGGCAGAAAATTTCCCAAGGATTGGAAGAAAAGACTCCAATTACACATGAGTGAGGCATGTAGAACCCCAATGAGCCATAACCAAAATAAATCTACACACAGACATGTAATGATGATCTCAGAAATTCAGCACACGAACAAAGTATTTAAAGCTGTTAAAGAAACAGATCACCCCTAATGGAAAGCCCATCAGAAATCACAGCAGACTTCTCAACACAAACTCTCAAGGAAAGAAGATCTTGGAGTCAAGTGTTTCAAGTCCCAAAAGAAAGCAACTTCCAAACCAGACTGATGTATCTTAGAAAACTATATTTCAAAATCAGTGGAGAAGTAAGATACTTCCACAACAAAGAACAACTGAAGAAATTTATGACCACCAGTCCAACACTACAAAGGGTACTAAAAGATATTCTACACAGAGATCAAAATGAGCATAATTCCAAGAATAACAACAGAAAGAAACCACCAAGCAGGAAAACCAATTAAACACAAAGGGAAAGCCAAGGAATCAAGAACAGGAAAATAATATGACAAAGACAAGCCAATACATGTCAGTTATTACCATAAATAGGAATGGTCTCAATTCACCAATAAAAAGAAACAAACTGGCAATATGGGTCAAGAAACAAGATCCAAAAATATGCTATATGTAAGAAACACATTTAACTCAAAACATAATTTGTAGCCTAAAAGTCAAAAGATGGAAAACAGTACTCCATGCAGCAGGAAGCCAGAAAAAAGCAGAAGTAGCTATCCTGTTTGCAGACAGTGTGAACTTCAAGAATGATTTAAAAAGATAAAAGTCATTACATACTTGTTAGGGGAAAAATCCAAGAGGAAGAAGTAATCATATTTATGCACCAAATATGAGAGCATCCAACTGTATAAGAGCAGCTACTAACAGACATGGCAAAAACGTATAAACAATAACAGAGTTGTAATGGGGAACCTTAATACCCCATTGTCACAGGCTGGTCAACAAAACCAAAAATCAACAAAGAACAGAACTGAATCAAATCTGTGAACAGATGGATTTAGTAGATAGGTACAGAGTGTTCCACCCAATAACATCAGAATGCACATTCTCAACTGTACATGAGACACTTTCTAAAACAAACCATATACTAGCCCATAGAAAATGCTCAAGTAAACATAAAGGAGTTGAAATTATCCCATGCATATTATCTGACCACAGTGCAATAAAATTGGAAATTAATGACATTAGAAACCACAAAAACTCCAAAAACATGTGGAAATTAAATACTGCCCTCCTGCTGGGGATATAGCTCAGCAGCATAAGTGTCTGCCTGGCAAGTACAGTATCTTAAGTTAGATTACCCATGTGCCCACACCCCAAATAACACCTTCCTGAACAACCAATGAGTCACAGATAAAATTAAAGAAAAAATTAAACAATATCTACAATTAAATGAAAATGCAAGTAAAATTTATACAAACCTGTGGGATGCAATAAAAGCAGTCCTATGAGGGGAATTTATAGCAGTGAATTCTTAAGTCAGAAAAACAGAAAGAGCACAAATAACCTGGTGATACACCTGAAGTTTCTAAAAAGAGAAGAGTGAGTCAAGCCCAAAGAAGGAAGTAAATTATAAAGACTAGAGTAGAAATTAATGCAGTTGAACTAAGAAAACAGTGCAAAGAATTAATGAATCAAAGAGTTGGTTCTTAGACTAAAAAAAATTGATAAACCTCTAGCCAACCTTATAAAAAATAACAAAAAAACCCCAGAATCACGCAATAAGCAATACAAAGAATGAAATTGCTACAGATCCTATGGAAATTCAAAAAGGTCATTAGTACTTGCTTTGGAAGTCTGTATTGTCATAGGTTGGAAAACACAGAAGAAATTGACAAATTCCTGGAAACATATGAAAGACCAAAGTGATAAAGAAGATATAAAAATCCTAAATAACACATTATCAGTTAATGAAACAGACTATATAATTAAAACTTACTAAGAAAGAAAAACCACAGCCTATGGATTCATGGCTGAATTCTACAAGAAATTTAGAGATTTAACACCAATATTCCTCAAACCCTTTAATGAAATTAAAAGGGAAACAATTCTCCCTAACTCATTCCTGGAGGCAGTTATTTCTCTGATTCCAAAACCAGGGAACCAGAAAGGAGAACTACAGACCAATCTGTCTAATGAACATTGATGCAAAAATTCTCAATAAAATACTAGCAAACAGAATGCAGCAAATAATCAAGAAGATTATACCCATTCATCCCAGGAATGCAGGGATGGTTCAATGTAAGGAAGTCAAGAAATGTAATACACAGTATCAAAAGAGTAGAAGACAAAAATCACATAGTCATTTCAATAGATACAGAAAAAGCTTTTGACAAAGTTGATCACTCGTTCATTCTAAAAACCCTAAAGAAAACCAGAATAGATGATCTGTACCTCAGTCTGATAAAAGCCATCATTGACAAACCAAGAGCCAGGATCATACTAAATGGACAAAAACTGAGACCTTTTACTCTAAAATCAGGAACAAGACAAGGATGTCCACTATCACCCCTCCTATTCATTATATAGTTCTGGAAAGATTAGCCAAAGCAATTAGACAAGAGAGAAAAATAAAAGGAATAAAGATAGGAAAGGAAGAAATTAAATTATTATTCACAGATGACATGATACTCTACATAGAAGATCCCAAAAGATCCACTAACAAACTTCTAAACTTAATAAGCAAATTAAGCAGTATAACTGGATATAAAGTCAACACTCAATGTCAGTAGCGTTCCGGCACACAAATAAAATCTCACTGAGAAAGAAATAAGGGAAAAAACATTCTTAACAATAACATTTTAAAAAAATCTTGGGAATCAATCTAAGAAAGGAAGTAAAAGATTTGTACATTTAAAATTACAGTACTACGGTCTGGGGATTTAGCTCAGCAGCATAAGTGCCTGCCTTAAAAGCCCACAGTCATGAGTTCTATCCCCGGTACCGATAAAAAAAGAAAAAAGAAAAAAATTACAGTACTCTGAACAAAGAAATTGAAGAGGAATTCAGAAAGTGGAAACATACCCTTGCTCATGAGTAGGAAGAACCAACATTGTGAAAATGGCCATTCTTCCAAAACTGTTACACAGATTTAATGCCATCCTGATCTAAATATCATTAAGATACCTCACAGATCTAGAGAAAACATTCCTAAAATTCTTAAGGAACCATAAGAGACCTAGAATAGCAAAGCAGATCCTGGGCAACAAGCATCATAGTCCCAAACTTGAAATTAACACTACAAACTGCTGTAATAAAAATCAGCCTGGTACTGGCAAAAAAAAAAAAAAAAAAACCCAGACATGACAATCAGTGGAACAGAATAGAAGACACAAACACAACTACAGACACACTCAGCCTCCTTATCTTTGACAAAGAGGTCAAACATGTTCCTTGGAAGAAAGATAGCCTCTTTAATAAGTGGCATTGGAAAAGTTTACATTCTGTCTTTCAAAGATTTAAACTAGACCCACATGTATCACCATACACTAAAGTCAAAATGGATAAAAGATCCAGAAGATCCATTTTGTCCAGTGTCTAAATATTAAGACAGAAACACTAAATCTACAGGAAGACAAAGTAGGTAGAAATCTTGATGACATAGGGGTAGGCACAGAGTTCGTGATCAGAAAACAAACTGCACAGAAAATACTGCAAAGAATAAACATCTTACTAAAAAGCTTTTGTACATTGAAAGAAATCACCAACAGAGTGTAAAGAAAACCCACAGATCAGAAAAAGATTTTTGCTAGCTGTCTTTCATATAAAGGACTTCTCTCTAGAACGTATAAAAGAGTAAAAAAAATCAGGACCCCGAGATTCAAAGACCCAGTCCAAAAATGGCCATTTGAGTTGAATACATACTTCTCAGATGAAGCAGTACAAATGGTGAATAAATATATGAAAACATGTTTTACATCATTGATCATCCGAGAAATGCAAATTATAATAACTGAGATCATCTCACTCCAGAAAGAAAGGCTAACATCATGAATCAACCAATAACAAATGCTGGCAGGGCTGTAGGGGAAAAGGAACCTTTCTCCACTGCTGGTGGGAGTGTAGACTGGTGCAACCACTGTGGAAATCAGTGTGGAGATTCCTCAAAAACTAGGACTAGAGGTTCCATTCGATCCAGCTATTCCCCTTCTGGGTATTTTCCCAGAAGAATTGAAAACATCATACCACAGCGATACATGTAAACCCATGTTTATAGCTGCACAGTTTGTAAGCCAGATCTTAGAAACAACCCAAATGCCCATCAACTGAGGAATGGATAAACAAGATGTATATTTTTATGTAATGAAATACTACTCAACCATAAAGAATGAGAAACTCGAGGCATTTGTACGTAAATGGATACAACTTACTTCATAAGTGAAGTAAATCAGATTTGCATGTGTAAACATCATATTGTTTTGCTATTGTTTTGCTAGAAACTGAAAGTAAATAAGACCCAAATGTTACATTAGATATAGTAAAAGGGAAAGAAACTGCTCAAAGGGAAATTATATTGTTTGAGCAATTTTGCATGCCTGTATCTGGTAACCCAAGCAACTGTTTTTAAGGTAACAGTATGCAATATACCATCTATTGTTAAATTCCTATCATCTTGGTTTGAAATCCTATATTGCTATTGTTTTTCATTGTTGTTGTCATTTGCCTTTTGTTGCTGTTTTGTTGTTTGTTTCCATCTTGATTTTTATATCTTTTTCTCTTTAAAATAAAAAAAATTATCAAATTAGGATCTAATTACAGAAATCTTCTTAAGCAACATATCCACTTGTGAGGGATTAGTTAAAATCAGATTTTAAAAAATCATACCATATTTGGAAGTTCATGAGCATACTTTAGTGTTTAGAATAAGTGAAATTTCTCTCTCTTGTCAGCACCAAGGACATGTCCCCTGCTGCCTGACAGGACAGTCATGCATGGACCATTGTTGTTTCAGAGCTTCCCAGCCACAAGACATATGAACTGCAGCCCCATCGTGAACATGTTAATAGTGAATATTGTCCCCACAAGCACTGTTACGCATCGTCGAGAAGGGTACACAAATTGACACCAGGACTTTGCCTGTAAAGCTGACAGTACACATGATTTACTTCACCATGGCCACTCACACGTGTCCCAGGGAAAACTCTTAAATGCAAAATATGTTGAAAGATGTTCTTTTTAACACTTCATAATAACAAACTGTCCTTCGGTGGGGGAATAAACTGCTTTCGTTTGTATGAGACATTTTGTAACTAAAAATGAGTGAACCTAATGTTGATTATCAGTGTACACTGTATGTCAGAAACAAGATTGCATGTAAAGAGAAGTTTCAAAAGGGTAAATACTCATAATCCCATCCTCCTCAGTGTATTAAACTTAAACAGTAATGCATATTGTTTCTTTGCATAAATATACAATGGCACCTCATTTCTCAAATACTTTTGTTTACAAACAATTTGATTCACAAACAAAACTATTTGACAGAATTTTGTGTTTGTAAACTGCATTGCGTGACAAACATGATGGCGGCCGTCTTTCTACACAAACACAAATGTGACCATCTTTTCCAAAATCATAGAACAAATTAAGTTTGTGAACTGAGGTAAGACTGTATCTAAAAGTACAAAATATACATGGCACTCACACACCAGCTTAGTAATGGTTACCTTGGAGTTTGGGTTGAACTGGAAATACAATTATTTTCATTTCCAAAAGAGAAGACACGGAGAAAGTTTCAGTTTGAAGCAAATATGAAAAGTGTCATTTTTGTGGATGGATACATGGTTTGTATCGTGGGCTGTTTAGACATCTATTCTTACTCATTCTTATGAATGTATTATCACTATTATGCATTCACAATAAGGTGCTTACAATTTTTGTTTCATATTTTATTCTTGGCTTCTAATTTAAGTTTTTCAATTTTCAAACGTCCTGATAATTATCCTGAATAGTCTAGAAGTTGAATTGTCAGTAAAGGAAGATTTTTAATATAAAGTTGTTTTCTTCATTCTGTAGGAAAAACATCAGAAAGAGGCTCATTTTCCCTGTACAGCAGAGATACCGGATTACCAGGCTGTCAAGTAAGTTCCATGAATGAAAAATCATTGAGTTGATTTTTTTTTTTCTCCTGTACTGGTAGGGACCACTGAACTACTTACCCAGCCCAAGGAGATGATTTTTAAACACTTAAGTAAGGACTTTTTAATAATAAAAGCAGTGGAAATCCACATTATTTTACCATTATTTGTTGATGTAATTTTTTACTACATGCAGTTTTCTCTAGCAATTAAACATGTTTCATTTTCGTTTGTTCCCTTTGTTTAAACTGTTCCCCTCCTCCAGTTTAAGATACTGTCTTTATCAACAAAGATTTTGATAACTCACTTTCATTTTAATTGGAAACAAAGTTCCTACTTCTCTATAAAATACGTTTCATTTTTGGAAAAAAAAAACACTTTGCATAGTTCCCAAGGAAAAGTAAAATTGCTGGTCTATCATTTTGTTAACTTTATTGCTTCAGTATAAGCATTTTTATATAACCAGTGGTATACATTACCAGCTCTTAGCATCTCACAGGAGCTAAATATTTTAAGTTTTAATGATTATTGCAAGGTGGTTGATACCACTTTAATATCTTAAAACTGTGTGTCATGGAAGTGTATGTAACATGGAAATCAGACAGTGCTGCAAATTAGGTCTCTGTTCTTTAGCCAGTGATTAAATATTTACCAGCACACAGTCCGTGGTCAGTTAAAGAGAAGCAGAGCATACAAATGCTGATTTAAGATTGGGCGGGGGTGGGGTAGGGTGGGGTGGGGTCAGTAGAAAGGTGGCAGTTGAACTTAAGGCCTCTGATAAGGTACTTGTCTGGCATTTTTTTAACAGTAAAAGTGTTAGCTTGGTCCAACCATTTCTTCTACAGTATGTGTTTAATAGTATCCATTGATAAGCACAATATCCTTTCAGGCCAGATCAACCACGGATTTGTGATTTTCATATTTCATTTATAAATCGGTGAAGAATTCACCTTTTTTAATGCAACTTTGAATTTTGTATTCTAAATTCTTTAAGGATTTACAGTGTCAGTCCTAGATATCAACTACATCTCAGTCAGACTTACTTTGTTTTGGATTGTTTGTTTATTTGTTTGTCTTATATATAGTAAACCTGGGATCTTTACACTAAACTGGAACCCCAGCTCTTTTAGATTTTGAGATAGGATCTTGTTCAGTCACTAAGTCACCAAGGCGTCGCTCAAACTTTCAGTCTTCTGCCTCATTCTATAGAGTAGTGGGGTTACAAGGCTTGTGCTACCATGCCGTTTCATGGTCAGAGATTCTGAGCCTATCCTATTCTTGTATGAATAGGTTCAGAGCAAAAGAAAAATTTGAAAGCTAATTTATTTATATCGTTTTGGCCATAAATAGTTGATTAAAAATAACTGTAGAGTCCCTTAGCTATAAAGTGTTCTGTAAACTGCCTCATGACGTGGCACTGAGTAGACTTGTCTGCCAACCTACTTCCAGGCCTTGAAATTCTTTTCGCCTAGATCCTAGATCTAGGGAGCAGCTGGGCCAGTCAGTACTGAATCTTACATCTTTTTTTTTTTTAATCGGTACCAAGAATCAAACTCACGACCACGCACCTACAAGGCAGGCACTTAGGTCACTGAGCTAAATCCCCAGCCCTTGAATCTTACGTCTTTATAATCTTACTCAGTTGTTATTTACCAGCTGTATGAAAGTTCCATTCTCAGTTCCTGATAATATATACTAGAAAATCAGTAAGCATCAGTTGAGGGTTGTAAGCAAAAGGAACAGTTGATGCAAATCTTGTCTCTGCAGTGATTCCCTCATTTGAAAACTGGATTAACAAATTCTGCTCCCACCTATTTTTAGGTCTTTGAAGGTTAAATTCTGTGTACTTGTGTAGAAGTAGTTTGTATTTAAAGCTGTGTTACCTAGCAAGTGGTGAACCTAAACCCATATTTGAGATTTTGAGCTATGATATGACTATATACTTACTACTTTCAGATGTAGTTTGAGATTTATTGTCTGTGCCTTTACCTCTTTTCATTTTACTTTATTTGGATGAGGAAGGTACTAGTAGTTTATGTCTATCAAGTACCTCAGGCAATTCTCATTCATGTGAACTGGTATTTGTGCTTTGAGAAACTCTTTGAGAAACTGTGTATGCTAAATCTAAGGCTACATAAAGTGTTTAAAAAATACACATTATAAGACTACTGTTTGACAGCTCTGTGTAAGCATTTTGGGAATCAAGCAAGCCAAAGCAAAAGACACCAACAAGGTTACTGAAATGTATGACACAGTATAATAATACACAGTGCTGTGCACAAGATTGAAAGGTACTTGAGCATAGGAAGGATTTATTTCTGCAAACTTCAAGAAGCAATGCTTGTCCTTAGAGAGAGGAAGTCCAAAATACAACAGAGCAGAGAGAGGATTATACTGTCGCAAGAACAGCCTCAGTGAAGACAGGGCTCTTAAGAAGTAAATGGATTCATCACTGAAAGGGTCAGTGGTTTTGTCGTCACTGTTCCTTAGCTCTGTACTGCAGTTGCCAGGAAGAAACATGATGGATGATGATGTGAGCTAATTTGGGGCCTGAGTGAGTAAGCTCAGGAAATTCAAGAGTTGAAAAGGTATGTTGCTTCCATTCAAAGAAAAACATGTAACTTGTACAAATTAAAAGCCTTTCGAATATTTATTATGATGGATTAGAGAAGGAAAAAATACACTTAACTAATTGGCTGTTGTTTTATCTTGCCTATTTACATGAAAAATCCTTTTTTCTTTTCTTTTTTTCCTCTTTCGGTACCAGGAATCAAACTCAGGACTGCGTGCTTACAAGGCAAGCGCTTATGCCACTGAGCTAAATCCCCAGCCCCGAAAAATCCTTTTATCATGACAAGTTTATTCATATTCATTAATATTTAATTGTTTATTCAAGTAGTTTAAAGTGAAATTTTTCTCTGAATGTTTAAATCAAAAATGGCACAGTCTTGTGTTCAATCTCATTATTTACAAACATTTGTAATGGCTAAATGATAAGAATGATAAATGTGTATATACCTAAGAAAACTTGAAATACATGAAGCAAAAAAATTGATAGTGAAGGAAAGAAGTAAACATATAACTGAAAAGATTTGAATACCTGTGTCTCAACAATTGATAGAATAACTTGACAAAAACATTAGTAAAGATGGGAATTAAGCGAACTTTCACCAACTTTGACCTAGTTGATTTTTATAGAACAGTACAACTGAAGAATAGAAATGTCTTTCAAAAGCACGTTATATTCAACAGGTTTGAACCATATGCTGGCCCATAAAGTTACTATAAGTAAATTATAAAGGTTTGAAAATAAGAGTATATTCTGTACAAATTAAAAATCAATAAGCTATCTAGTAAAATGCTATAAACAGTTGAAAATTAAACAATACATGTATAAAATAACTCATGGCTTTAAAAAGCAGTTACAAGGTAATTTAGAAAATCATTCTAAGTGATAATGAAATTCTCATTTCAAATCTGACAAAATATAGTGATACAGCTGAAGCAATACCTATAAGGAAAAGCATAAGACTATTTATATCAGTGTGCAAGATCTACAGTAAATGAGCTGAGGTTCTACCGATGAAACTAGAAGTCAGTAGAAGGAAAGAAATGCTAAAGTAAGACCAAAAATAAACAGAAAAAATTGACAGTGTTATTTAAGAAAAACACTGTAAGAAAAATTACCCTTAGCTAGATTAACACAGTGAAGGATAGAAAAGGTGAGAGAACATAATTTAACAATTAGTAATAAGAGGTTGTCAGTGTGAATTGCGTATACATTAAAAAAGAAAATATTAACCAGAATCTAACATACAGATAACTGAGGCATTTTAGAACTCGTAACTAGTCACATTCAGAAAAGAACCTCACCACAAAACATAGTAAAAATTACTATCGAGAACATATAAAGAATTCAGAAAAATCAGACCTCCCAAATTTCAAGACCCAATCCAAAAATGGGCATCTGAGATGAATACACACTTCTCAGATAAAGAAATGTGAACAGCAAATAAAAATGTGAAAAATATTCAACATCACTGGTCATCGAGAGATGCCAGTTAAAACAACACTGAGATTTCCCCCTGACCCCGGAACGAATGGCTATTGAAAATCAACCAATCACAAATGCTGGTGGGGCTGTGGGGAAAAAGGAACCCTTCTCCACTGCTGGTGGGAGTGTAGATTGGTGCAGCCACTGTGGAAATGAGTGTGGAGATTCCTCAAAAAACTACGGTTAGAGATTCCATTCAATCCAGCTATCCTCTTCTGAGTATCTTCCCAGAAGATTTTAAAACATCATGTCACAGGGATATATGTGTTTACAGCAGCACAGTTTGTAATAGCTAGATCTTAGAAACAACCTAAATAAATGCCCGTTGACCAAGGAATGGATAAAATATTTGTGGTATCTTTACACAGTTGAGTACTACTCAGTCATAAAGAAGGATAAAGTTGAGACTTTTATAGGTAAATGGATGCAACTTGAAACCATACCCAAGTGAAACAAGACTTGCATGTGCAAACACCATTTCAACTCCCAGTGGGAGAAGCTGAAAGATATATTTATGTATAATATATATAAAAAATATATATAAAATAAATATATAATATAAAATATATATAAAATATATAATAAAATATATAATATATATAATATATAAAATAAATATATAATTAGACCTTTTGTCAATGTTAGCTTCATTATTTCTAGGACATTCTTCAAACTCTTTCGAGTGCTGTATATATTATATATAATATATATTATAAATATATAATATATATTATAAAGATATATATATCTTTATTAGTAGTTAGTATATATTAGTAGTTAGTATTATAAAGATATATATATCTTTATAATATATATGACAGTTAAGATAGCTATACTAATGATTTCTCTGAGTTCATTGAAGAGAAAGGTTTGTGCTAGTATTTTTCAAATAAATACACATATCTTGTACTTTGAGTAACTGATTTGAAGCTAACAATACACAATGTATTAACTGTTACCCTTTAATTATTGTGTTTTGAATTTTGTTTTCTCTTTAAAATAAAAAGAAAAGCATAGTAAAAATCCAGAATTCTAACACAAGAACAGAATCTTTAAAATGGATAGGAAAAAGCAACAAATCACTTACAAAGGAAAACCCATTAGAATACTGCACACTTCAACACAACCCTTTTGAAGTGTTTCAAGCCCTAAAAGAAAACAGTCCTTAGCCCAGACTGGTATATCCTGCAAAACTATCTTTCAGAATTAATAAGCAAATAAAATACTTTATGATTAAGCGCATCTAAGAAATTCATGATAACCAAAGCACTCCAAAGAGTTTGAAGAATGTCCTAGAAATAATGAAACTAACATTGACAAAAGGTCTAATAACCAAACTTTTTTTTAAACTGGGAATCAAACTCAGGACCTTGCACTTGCCAGGTAGGCATTATGCTGCTGAGCTATACTTCTAGCCCTCCAAAAGGTCTCATAGAATGAATACACCAAGGTAAGCAGAGGGAAAGATAGGGATTACACAGCAGGAAAATAAGGCAATGACAGAATAAGTAAATACCCATCAGTCTGAGTTCCAGCTTTCTGTCCTTTCTGAGCCTCTAGGAGTGGTGGACTACAGGTGCGCATAACCATGGACAGCTCCTGAGCTTTTTTTTTTTTTTCTGAGCTCTTTTTTTTAAGGTGAGCCACACCTTGTTTCTCCAAACATCCATATGATTTGTACCAGAAGTGAAAACTTACTTAAACATTTTAAAATCAGTCTCTTGAGTTCACCATTTTAACAGATTCAAGAAGCAAAACAGTATAATTTCCATAGACACAGAAAAATGTACTTCATACACTTGAATACTCATGATAAAAATCACAACAAACAGAAAGCAGCTTCCTCATTTTGATAAAAGACTTGCATGAAAACTTCACAGCTGACAATATACTTAATATTGAATGATTACAGTAAATGCTTTCCCCCTGATATTAAGACTAAGATAAGAATCTAGTCTCACATTTCACTTTATTTTCTATCCAGTGTGAAAAAATGAGAAAAACAGGAAATAAAAGTTGAGTAAACTGAATTTGGAACTGATAATGTTTGTGTAAATGGGAAGCCCTAAGGAATCATCAAGAAAACTTCTAGGGCTAGTAAATACTTTCTGCTATATCTCAAGATAGAAGTTCCATCTTTAAAAAAAAATTGATTAGCTGGGTGCAAAGACACTTGTCTATAATCCCTGTTGCTTGGGAAGTTGAGACAAAGATTGCAATTTTTTTTATTTAAAGATTGCAAGTTTGACGGCAGCTTGTGCAAAAGCAAAACACCAACTCAAAAAAATCAGTTTTATTTCTGTGCATTAGCAGTGAATAATTAGAAAATAAGATTAACAAGATGGTGCTGGTTTTAGTAGCATCAAAAAACAAGAAACACTGGAATAAGTTTAATGAAAGATGGTTAAGACTTTAATAATGAAATTGTGAAACACTAATAAGTCAAAAATCTAAAAAATAGATGTACCATGTTCATGAATTTTAACTCTATCATTTAAATCTTAGTTCTTTCTAAATTAGGTTACAGGTTTAATGTAATCTCAATCAGAAGTATAACAAGCTTCTTACAGATACTCACAGTGAAGTTTTAAAAAACAAGAAAAGCTTTTGGGCAGACAGTTCCCAAAAGAAGATATACAAATATCCAATCAGCACATGAAAAAAATACCCCATGTTATTAGCTTTCAGGCATACATAAAACCACAGTGACACATCTTTACGCACCTATAGAATAACCAAATTTAATATGTTATAAATCATCAAATGTTAGCAAAGGTGGAACAACTTGAATTCTTTTATATTGCTAGTGAGACTGTAAAATAACACAATGACTTTAGGGAACTGTTTATAATTTCTTACAAAATTAACTAAGTATACCATAATTCAGTATTTGTATCCCTAAGTATTTATCCATGAGAAGTAAAAGTGTTTTTCACAAAAAGCCTTTAGCAAAGATGTTCCCAGCAGCTTTATTCATACTAGCCTAAAACTGGAAATATCCAGATATTAACAAAAGAGATAAATATAAATGATCTCTGGAATGACCCATACATTGAATGCTACTCAACACTAAAATGATGATCTCATCATGCATGCCATGACATAGATGAGTGTCAGTAATGTGATGCTGAGTGAAAGTGGCCAAATGTGGAAAATCTGTATTTTTTTATTCTACTTGCATGAGCTTACATAAAACACAAAAGTATCCTACCCTGTACTGGTAAAAAATCTAATCGGTGGTTATCTCTGGGAGGAGAATTTCACTGTGAAGGGATCTGAAGTAGCATTCTGGAGTGGTGAGATATTTTGTGTCTTACTGTGTATTCACCAAAACTGGTATACATTTAAGATCTGAATATTCCATTTGTTTGTAAGGAAAAGAAACTTGATTTTAAAAAGATAAAAGGAAAAGGAGAATGACTTTCACAATAGCTTCTAAAAAACTGAAAGAGTAATCAGATCCAAAATGTACAATAGATATTGTGATAATGAGTGATCAAAAGGAAAGGAGAGAGAGATATGCAAAATAGATAAATATAATAATAATCCCTCTTAGTTCATCCAAGTTTGTGCTCTCACTGTTTGTTTGATCATTCTTTTCATGCCTAAATCTTGTAACCTGAACAACTGTTTCTAAAATAACTATGCAGTATATTAGTGTTAATTTCTTTTTTTTTTTTGAAATTTTGTATCATTTTTAGAATAAAGTTTGACAAAAGACATGTAAAATCTCAACACTAAAAACCGCTAATTATGGGGCTGGGGATTTAGTTCAGTGGCATAAGCACCTGCCTGGCACGCGTGGGGTCATGAGTTCGATCCCCAGTACCAGAAAAAAAAAAACCCTAAACACTGCTTAGAAAATTTTATAAGGACCTTAAAAAAAATTATAAAATGTTCATGAATTTTGAGACAATAATACTCTTAGCATGTCCAGTCTTCCCAAACTGATCTGAATACTTAAATGCAACTCCAAGCGATAATTCTACCAGGCTTTTCTTTTGTAGGAATTAACAAGTTCATTCTAAATATTTGTTGAACATAAAGAATCAAGAATAGCCCGTCCCTTCTTGAGAAGTAAAGACAAAACTGAGGAAATTACTTTACCTAACTATAAGACTTAGTATAAAATTACAGTGATTAAGCAGTCTAGTATTACATAATTGAGAAATGTAACTTGGAAGTGATCATCCAGGCTAAAATACCAATAAAATCAAGCCCAGAAGTATATCTTTGCTTGTGTGGTTCATTTGGTTGTCAGAGTATTTATGCTGTTATCAAGAATACACTATAATGCTAGTTTTACATACCAAATGTCAGAAGCACACATAGTGTCTGAAACAAAAGAGTTTTCCATTCCACTGACTGTGGTAGGCACAGGAAGAAGGCAGAGTTAGCATTATAGTGTGTCCTTCCCTACACAGTGATCTGTTGTTAGCTTTGCAAACTGTGCCAAAGATTGTACAGTATAATCAGTTACTGAAAATATTGCTGTAAAAGCACATTAAGTTTATGATCGTAGGAGATCACATTAGCTCTCTAGGGCCACATGCAGCCTGTGGTCAAGTATTTGACATACCTACCTTAGAGGATGGGTAGAATTTGACTATAGCTAATCAAGGTGAGACAGTACTTAGTATATCACTGTATCTGGTCCCTTACTTTTCTCCCATCCCTTCCTATCATTGGTGAGCACAGGTTCTGTGGCCAATTGCTTGTTATATTTCTAATGCCTGGCTCAATGTCTCAAGACCTGTTATGAATGGGGGGGGGGGGAAGAATGTTGTAGGAATAATACTTTCATTTGGCGTGAGTCAGATATTTAGAAGAATGGTATGAGAAATTATAAAGAAAGGGCTTAGGTGCCTGAAGAATTTGTATTTTATTCTGTAAGAGTTTTGATTTAATAGGTGGCATGATGAAAACTAAAAGTGTTTTTTAGCTAAATTCAGCTCTTGCTCAGGATTACAAGAGTATAGACTGGAGACAAAGAAACAATTTAGGCCATATGAAGACAACAGTCTGCTGCAAGGTAATTTTAGTACATTGCAGGGGTAGAGGACAGTTTTTTAAAGTAAAATCATAAATTTCCTACAAATACAAAAATGAATAGATATATATATAGATTCTATGTTATTGTGAAGAAATGTGTAAGATGTTACGACTAGTTCAAAGGGAAGCTCATAAACAATGACATTCACAGAGCAAACATGGAAACATGAAATACAGGCTAACATGTGAGTGCATGCGCTCACAGAGGGAGCACAGACAGTAGAGATGCTGGGGCTCGTATCTCTCCCCTTGACAGAATTTTTTTTTCCTAGCAAGGCTACAAAAATCTGTTTTTTCATTACTATCACTAACCTACAGCTTCCTGGAGTTATTAAAGGTTCTTACAGATAGAGAATCAAATAGACTGGAAAGTTAGTGCCCATAGATCAGGCATCAGCAAACTACTGTCATTTAACCTGCTTCCCCCCTTTTTATTGAAACATAGTCATATCCACTTCTATATCAATACACTGACTACAGCTCCTTTCTGGGTTTTTCTGACATCTGTTTATTGGTTCATGTTGATTTTACAGATTGATAGGTTTCATTTTGGCAGATTCAGACGTTTACACAACACACTATTTATCTGTTTCAGCCGCGTCACTTTCCTTGCCATGTATGCCCCCTACCCTCTGTTTCACATTTAGGAGGGATTTCAGTGTGTGTATTTTGATCCTATCTATTTTTCATATTATCCATCATTGTATCTTCTCCCCAATTATTTTCTTCTTATCTAGTAATAGTCTCCCTTCTACTTTCATGTCACCTTTTTTAGATTCTACGTACTAGGGAAAATACCTAATTTTGTCTTTCTGAGCCTGGCTTTGTGAGCCTGGCTTATTTCATGTAACATGATCATCTCCAGATCCATATATATTTCTGCAAATGACAAAATGTTACTTTTTATACCTCAATAATACTCCTCTGTGTGTGTGTATTATGTCAGAATTACTTTTATCTTTTCATCTATTGATGGGTGCCTAAGGTGGTTCCATAGCTTAACCATGTAAATTGTGCTACTTAAAACACAGGTATACTGGTATCCCTATAGTATACTAACTTTAATTAATTACTTATGACATTTATCAAGAATGGTAGAGCTGGATAAAATGTTAACTGTATTTTTTTTAGCTTCATGAGGAACATCCATACTAATTTCCATGTTGACTTACTGATTTACATTCTCACCAGCAGTATGGGTCTTCACTTTAGTGACCTATGTGCCAGTCAGTTGTGCACACACTGCACAGAGGTACTCGGAAGTGCACTTCACTAATACACTGGGCATTTCTTAATCCAGTCATGCTGAGTGAATGGTCACGGAAACATCAGGGAAACAGTTGAAACCATAGGCACAGGCAAAGACTTCCTGAATAGAGCTCCAGTAGCACAGAAAGTAATACCATTCTTTGATTGCCAAAGAATGGATTTCATCTGGTTAAAGAGTTCCTGTACAACAAGGAAGATGACTAAGAGTAAAGAAACAGCCCCCAGGATGGGAGAGAATCACTGGCAGCTATCCTTCTGAGAGAATTAGTATCTACAGTGTATGAAGAACTGAGAAATTAATACCCCACATGCACATAGCCAAGTCAGTAAGTAGGATGATGAATAATTTTTCAAAAGAAGTACAAATGACCAAGTATATGAAAGAATGCTCAACATTTTTAGCTGTTAGCAAAAAGCAAATTAAACAGTATAGAGAAATTGCATCATACCAAATCAAAATGGCAGTCACCAAGATTTGGGCTCCTTCCTTGCTGCAGTGTCAGGTTCATAGTGTCAGTAGAGACAAATCCAGCAAGTTAGAATATTTTCTATCTGACTGAAAAACCAGCCCTACTCTAGATAGTACATAATTTTTCATTTAAGCACTAGTATTTTCTTATGCAGATATATTTCCCTGAGAGGATTAATTAAAGGTAGTTGTTTTAAAGAGTAGTTTGGATTTATCTTTATATAGTCACAACCACATAGTAGGCACCTTAGCCTTGGGCTGGATTATTAGGAACATTATATTTAGAACAAAAAAATTGACATTGCATAGCTTCCTGTGCAAATGTATTTCACATCAGGCATAAATAAATCCAAACTCATTTAGACAGGAATTTGCAAATAAACAACTTAGAACTTTATTATGTGAAGAGTGACTGGAGGACATAGGGATGTTTAGTTTTAAGGACTTAGGACACTAAGAATTTGAATTCCTCTAGTGTTCGATGTATAGTTTGGTTTTTTCTGTAACTTATTAAAATGTTGAACAGTGAGTATAAATTAAGCTGTCAGGACTTCAAGGTAATACAATCCCAGTTATTAGGGAGGAGGAGGCAAGAAGATTCCAAGTTCGAGGCCAGCCTACCCAACTTAGACTCTGTCTCAAAATAAAAGTTTTAGAAGGGCTGAGGATTTAGCTCAGTAGTATAATGCTTGACTAACATGTGCAAGACCCTAAATTCAAACCCACAGAACTAGGGGGAAAAGACCTTAAAATGTTTTTCACTTTGATGCACAAATAAAAGGCTTTTTAAGTTATAGTGATGATACCTAAAGCTGGGTGCCAAAAATACTATTGTCTCTGACATGTAAGGTTGTATATGTATTTTAGTTTTCATCTAAGTACTGCCCAGCAGACCAAATGGTTGACCAACAGTAAATGGTTGAGTTAACACAGTGATAAGGTTTACAAGTCACTGGGATAGATTAATGGTGATAACACATAGTGTCTAGCAGATATCAAAAGCTTAAACTTTATAAGCATTATTTCATTTGGTCACTGCAATATTCTATGAAGAACGTGTTTTTGCTGCTGCTGCTAAAGCTGTTATTACGACTGTAGTTTGATAGCCAAGGAACCTGAATCCTCAAGGAGCTGTGATAATTTACCCAAGATTACATAGTTGGTAAATGTCAGGATAGGAGACTTGAAGTAGTGATGAGAAAATGACTGAAGTAATAGACTCTGTAGTTTGGATTTTAGAAGGAAAAATTAAGCTATGATTAAACTTGGGACTTAGAAAAAGGTTGAGATAAGACATACCATGATTCCAAGATGCATGCAGACAGTGATAGTGGCGCAGTGGCACCAGGAGAACAAGGTCAGATCAAAGAGCTGTTAGTCTCAAGCATTGCGTAAGTTGAGTGGTTCCTGGGGCTCACAGCGTTCTCCTTTGGGGAATAGGTGACTAAATGGGCGACTGAGGGATTATTGGAGTCAGGAAAGTTGAGGAGAAATAACTAGCTCTTGGGCTGATGTTGAATCCCTCAAGAGATGATTCACTTGTGAGGTAGCTATAGAAAGTTGTATCCTGTATGACTGGTACACAGCAGGCATTCATAGCAGGCTTAATGCCCTACCCTATGATTTAGTCTTCTGGGTTGTTTGGAACATAGGTGAAAAAAATGTCGTGGGAGGAAAATCTCATTTCAAAACACCAGCAATAGGCAGATACAATTTCCTGCTTCTGTTAAAGGTTACATGGCAGGAGAAAAAAAGTGTTTCTGTTTTCTCCTTAAAAACAGGTAATTATGCTTTTGGTGACTGTTTTAGTTACTTTTCTCTCATTATTGAGACAAAATACCTGACACCCCAAGTTAAGAGGAAAAGGTTTATTTAGCTTCCAATTTGTGGAAGTTTCAGTCCATAATCGGCTGGCTTCAAGGCAGGGTGGTATGACTGAGGGGCAACAGTTGGAGGTGGCAGACTACGGCGAAAGCAACAAGAGCAAAAAAGGGGAGCGCAAGCCCCTTTTCCTCTTCATTTCTCTTGTATGGTAAGCAGGCTTGCCTGCCCTTGGGTGAGTGTAACACTCACACCATCTCTGTGCCCTCCCCTTGCACAGGCTCAGGATGTTCACAAAGTTAACAGCTGGTCCTCAGCTGAGTCACTTGAACTTCTAAACTTCTCAAGTTGACACAATGAGCAACGTCCTAGAGTGGTTAATCTGCATGTCCTCTATACCCCAGGATGTAGAACTGCTAAGTTCCTTAGTTAAACTTCTAGACTTCTCACTTGACACCACAATATCAACTGTAGCAATGACACTTGATGCATTTCAGGAGCATTGTTTCAGAAAGTCAATTTATTCTTTTGCAGTGTTATTTTAGGAGAAAAGAATTTAATAATAAAGATTAGATAACCTCTCAAAACAAACTAAAAGACTACATAGTATATATTATCTGATAAGGGATTAGTGTAGTGTTGTGTTGTGTTTGGTTTTGTTTCATTTGAGGGAAGGTCTCCCTGTGGAGTCCAGGTCAGCCTTGAACTAACTGTGGAGCCCATGCTGGCCTTGAACTTGTAGTAGTCCTCCTGCCGCCACCTCCCAAGTGCTGGGATTACAGCTGTACGCCACCTTGCTCAGCTTAATATCAGTTTTGAAGAATGTAACAAGAACTGGAAAATGACAAGTAATTGAAGCAGAAAACAGAATGTTGGCAGTTGTTGAAATTGTATCATGAGTACATAAAGAAAGGTTCATTATAATTTTTTTTACTTTTGTGCAAATATGAAGCTTTCTAAAATAAGATTCTTTTTTAAAGATGTTAAATTGTATTTCAATTCATAAAGTTTTGCATGCCTAATTATATGCCTATTGCTGTATTCAATGTTTATGTATTTATGGAAAAATGAGAGATCAGGAAAAGGGATACCCATTTGCTACATGTGAAAGCTAGCATTAAAGAGAAGAGTTATGGGCTTAAAGTATTAAAACTCTTTGTTTCTACAAAAGCAAAAGCGAAGTGACATGTCTGTGTCTCATCTCTTCTCTTACTTCTTGTGTAGCTCTATAGCTGGCTTCTTCATATTCATTTAACCTCAAATGCACCATGGTAGTACTATGGCAGCACATTTACATGACCCCTTTTATTTTATTTTATTTATTTTATTTTATTTTATTTTATTTATTTACTTTTGGTACGGGGATTGAACTCACAACCTTGTGCTTGCCAGGGAGGCACTTATACCATTGAGCTAAATCTCAGGCCTGACGTGGCCTCTTTTGAGTAAGAAGTTTCTGAATTCAGACATTTAGAAAAACTGACTCTGGACAGATATGCTTAGGCTATTTTAGAGTACCAGCCCCAACAGAGTGTGCCTTTAAGAAATCTCTTCATATTTTTAGGACTGGCAAGTCTTATGGAAACCTCTAAGATCCTAAGAAAATCACTTGATTAGAAGTTTGTGATTATTTAAATATGGCTGTATTGGGGGGGGGTACTGGGGATTGAACTCACAACCTTGCACTTGCCAAGCAGGTGCTTATGCCACTGAGCTAAATCCCCAGCAAATATGGCTGTATTAAGGTGACTTTTAGCAATTATTCTTCATATTTCTCTTATTTACAAGGTACTTTTCTTTGTTGATCTAGATCCCAGGTTCCCTACTTTGGTATCATTTAATTGACTGATCCTTGATTTAGAAAACTTAACAAAAACAGTGAAAAAGAAATACTAAAAGGGTAACATTTTTCCTTTACTGATAATTAGATAAGATTGGGAAATTCACACTGCTAGGTTACACTGTTTAGGTAATTTAACCAACAAAGATTGGGCAGGTTGTGTTGACAGGATGCCTGTGATGTATGACTGTCGTTAGCTTCTCAGACCTGCACAACATTTAAGGACACACAGCGGTAAGTGGATTTCAGAAAACTGTGTTGGGATCCTAAGGTTTGGGACTTGTGGAAGAACCAGCATGACAGCTGACTGTAGTTGGTGTGTTTTTATTGACTCCGGAAAGGACTGGAAGCATCCCAGGCTTTCTTTACTGTATTTCCTCCCAGCCCCCGCCCTGGGTTAATACATTGGCTAGAGTGTTGGTAATGACTGGGAACTACTCAGGTTGTACAAAGCATTTAATGAAATCTTGTCTTGGACAAAACACTAGAGAGGATCATAATTAATGTCTCATTTTCTGCCAGTTGCTATTGATTACTCATTCAAGATTCCTTTGTTCTCAGAATGATAACAACTGTAGTTGCATCACTATCTAATGAGATTCTCAGGATACAATTCTTTAACATCGTGCTGATAATTGCTAACATATCCTTGAAATTTCAATGTAAATGAATTAGTATTATAATTACTGCACAAATGCCAATGTTTTCCAAATTTAAATTTTATTACTTTTTTTAATCTTTCATAGAAAATTAACAGCAGACTGGTAGAGCAATTCTTTTTTTTTTTTTGGTACCGGAGATCGAGCTCACTACCTTGCACTTGCCAGGCAGGCGCTTAAGCCACTGAGCTAAATCCCCGGTCCTGGTAGAGCGATTATTAAAGGCCAACATTTATTGTTTGCCCATCATTCCCTTCACTCTCTGAGGTTTTTTATTGTAATTTAAGACTTCTTTCACTCTTGAAGTCTGTTGTTATTTTGAAACTTCAAATGGACTTCCATCTAAACTGTGCTGTGATTTTAATGAAAAGAATTGCAAATGAAGAAATTGCAAAAGTACTATGCTAACTTTGCTCTGAGAACAGTTTGTCTCTTCATCAGTAACAAAAGGAAAACACGGTACTAGAACACGAAGAGCTGAACGGAGCAGTCTTTACAGTGCCTGTCTTCTGTTGCCGTGCTAGGATTTTATGTCCTGTCGCTTAATTCAGCACACGCCCTTCTCAGAGAGGCTCCTCATGAACAGCTGTTTGCCCTCACGTATCAAACTGCACACCATTTCAGGAACGTAAAATAGGCATGACATTCAATCTGTAGACTGTGTGGACTACACAGGTTCCGTGCATTCATAACAATTTAGGGCTGTCCGCAAATATATATTCTCAATCTTATTTCTTTAGAAATTTAACAGTGAGAAGTTGGTGCTTCAGGTTTTAAATCATAAAATGATGGTGAAATTTTTTGAGAAATGGTCAGTTAGCCTTTTATTTAACCCAGAATTACGAGTGGATATCAGAGTATTTAGCACATATATGAATCAGTCCATTTAATGATTAAAAAGCAGTGCTAAGAAGTTTTTATCAAGACTGCAGACATCAGGGCCGGGGATTTAGCTCAGTGGCTTAAGTGCCTACCTGGCAAGTGCAAGGTCATGAGTTCAATTCCCGGTACCAAAAAAAAAAAAAAAAAAAGACTGCAGACATCTTTCCCTTTTAAGGACAGTGAATACTCAAATTTTTTTTGTAGTATAATTGTGAATTCTTCTAGCTACTGAACACCATTTTACATAGGATAGTCTCCTGGCTTCCTATGAAATCACGTTTAGAGGACCTCTCAATATAAATAAAAGGAATTCAAATTAATAAGTGATATGACCAAAACCACTACTTTATTTTTCAATTTACCTTTCAACCAAACTTTAAATAGCCTTCTCAAGTTCACATTTGAAAGAGTATTTCTAGCACGTGAAAAGAGAGGAAAAAACTTTTAAAGTATGTATCATTTCAGTCCTTGAAGTTCCTTGTACAAAAATGAGTATTTTCATTTGCAGGCTACAGGCTTGCTGTAGATAGCTCACCATGGTACTGTAAACTTCCCTGCGCTGGTCTAGGCCGGTGGTGGTGCAGCTGTGGCCCATGTGCCGCAGCTGGCTGGGAACTCCGAGAGGTTCACCATCCCTGATCCAGGCCATATTAGTCCTCATTTCAGGGAGACGCCTTGATTGATCAGTCAGTGCTATATCAGTTTTTCACAAATGATGTTCTAGATGACTATAAAAAGATTTTTCTACAGTGTATTAAGAAATGAGTGTTATATCATTACAGAAGAGTAACTCATTGTTGAATAAGACAGCTCAGCAAAACTGCTTTGCCTCATTCTGTATCCGCTGGGACATTTGTATGCTTTTTGCCTAAGATACCTCCAGGACAAGATCAGTAGTGATCAATATTGCTTCTCATTTGTTTTAGGCAGGCAGAAAAATCAATAATATGAGTGATACCTAATTTTATTCTAGGAAAAGAAAAATAACTTTGGTATTTGAAAGAGCAAATAAAGAAAGGCTATGGTTTTTTTACTGGTATAATATAAGGCTTTGATAATTTAGCCCTTGGCTTTCTGAGTCTTATTTTCATTGCTTTCTTAAATCTTATTTCTTAGATTATCAGGTTCTTGCAGAGAAACCCATGTCCTAAACTTTCTCTGCATTTCATGCAGTGTGCTAGACAGTTCATTTCAGTTACTAGATTAAAATATGAGCTTGTATCTTAAAGAGAATCAATGTCTCCCATGTTTACTTTGCCTTATCATATGGATCATAGTATAGTTTAAGCAGGGGAAATAGTTACTACAGCTAAGTGAAATACAGCCTCTGTGTTTTTTGGCATTATATCAATTTTTTTTTATAGTGAGAAGAGTTTGTCAGTACTATAATTAAGAACAACTAGCATTTTTTCTTAAGAAGTTTGTTCTGCTTTTCTTCTTCATATATTATGTACATGTATGCAAAATCTACTAATTTTTATTCTTAGGTAATTCATTGTTTAGGATAGTAATCCACAAAATCATTTATAAGTCACAATTTTTCAAGTAAATCTTACAGGAGAACAGAGGGGGAAATAAAAAGGATCAAGATGCAATATGTATATATATACCAATTCCCCACCAACAATTGTATTTATTATGTATTACAAACACACACTGATAACAAATCTTACAAACAATAATTAGATTCCTGAACATTTATAGGAGTCCTGTTGTATCAGGAAAATACTTTCTAAACATTTCTGGGTACTGTTACTATAGACATTTACTAAGATAATGTATTTGCCAATCATTGTAGTGAATCCTTAGCATTTATTCTTTTCTCTAGATTTTTATTTTGAGAAATTTGATACCCACAGAAAAGTGGATGAAATATAGAATGAATAGCCACATTCATTAATATTCATCAGTTAACATTTCACCAGATTAGTGTACACATAATTCTCTTTTGCTAATGTATATATGTTTGTGTGCTATGTGTGACTTTGTACACACAAGTGCACACTTCTGCTGAATCATTGGAGAATAAGTTGACATTTTACTATTGTTGTTCTGAATATTGGTGATACAGTTTGAATCTGTCACACTGCTCTTTGGGTTTAGCCTCTTCATTGTTAGTGCTCTCTCAAGGGATGTGTCGCTTCTGTCCCTATTCTGTTTCTTACTTCCAGCATACTGTCTTCCTGTACCCATTGAGATTTGCAACTCAACCAGCAGAAGAGGTCTCCTGAAACCTCAGGACCTAAGGACCTACTTATAACACAAAATTATTTTGCCCAGGAAACAGAAAATAAAAATACCACTCACCCTCAGTCCTGTGATACTGAGAATGTGGTGATTTATGGGGAAAAGAAACAGTGAGTCTGAGGTTGTTACTAGCTAAGCCATCTGCTTTTATTATTAAGCTTTACTGTTCCCAGGAACACTGTGAGCTATTAGTAAGGCACATGTTTAGCCAGCGGTTCACCCCTGGCACACTCAGGCAACACGCTTGCTTACTTACTGACCACCCCGAGCGCTGCTCAGGCAGGTGTCATTTCAGCCAATCCATTCTTACACTGAATAAATTTGACAAAATTGTCATTTTTATGTTTCTTGTTATCTTATAAAAGTTAACAAAAATGTGCATTTTCAGTCATCCTGTATTTAAATAGACTGGTAAGTGGTTAAAGAAGAAGAAACCAACTAATTAATGTTATGAAATTTGCCATGGTATTCAGTCAGCATTTGAAGACAAGTACTAATTCCAAATCTCATGTCATTTGTAGGCCATCAGTGTTTTTTATGTCGTCTAATTTTAGAAATATAACAAAATGTACTTTCCTGTTCATCATTTAGGTTACCATGTCTCTTTATTATGATAATCACGTGACACCCTTGAAGAAATTAACTCCCTGGCTAAATTTTATTTATTCATCTGAAAGTTCATGTATCTTTCCTTACTATTCAAATGGGCTTTTTTTTTTTAACTCTTCTCCAAACTCAGTCCTTTGTTCCACTATCAAAGCATTACATTAGAGGTCAAAAATTTTCGAAAAAGGATTACATAGTAAGTATTCAGACCATATAATCTCTGTTGCAGTTCTCAACTCTTCATTGTAGACTAAAAATAACCATATTCTATACATAAATGAATAGATAAGATTGTGTTCCAAGAACTGTATTAAAAAACTAGCCCAGTTTGACTTCTAGGCTATTATTTGACCCCTGTTGTAAACCATTTTCTTATATGCCCATAAGAATTTGAATACCAGGACATGTAAGGGGCACTGAGAAATGACCTTTGAGTGCGCTTTTCTTGGGTATGTGTGTGTTCATTGACCAATTTGATATGTGTCTTCCATATAAGAAAATGCAAATGAAGTAAGAGCAGGTACTTCAGAACATTATCACTGAAAGAAAGTAGTGCTGAGCAAAGAACATCCTTTTGAAAGACTATAATGATGTTTAAAGGAAAACTTAAATGTACATGATCCGTTAAGGGTAGCCTTAAGCATGTGGAAATAATATGTTCCATCTAATATACTATGAATCATAATGTGATCTCACTGTTTTAGGAATGTTACATGTGCCTAGCACGGGCAAAATAAAAGAAAGAAATGCTAAACAGATGTGGCAATGGAAATTTCGGTATAACCTCTATGGTAGGCTTAATGATTCCTAGATCACATACTCGGACATCATCACAAGAGCTACAGCTCCTGGTTTTCTATATAGAGTGAATACATTGATATTCATTGTTTACATTTATATAATGTCATTCTCTCTTTTGTCATTTCTTTGGAGCTTATTATTTTAAGGAAGGCACATATTTGTCTCCCAGTCTCCTTACCATTGTATCTGCTACAATTTGTGTATTAAATACTAAAGAATTACATTGATATTATATTACCTTTGCCTGTACACGTCTTATCATCTGGTGACTGAAAAACTCTTCTCTTTGCTTTTCTGCTCTATGAAGAAATATATCTATTGTGTCCAAAGAAGAATTTACTTTCTGATGAATCTAAAAAAAAAAAAAAAAAAAACTTGTTCTTGTTATGAGTATTTCTGAAGATACAGCAGCATTCAGCTGGTTTAGTACATTGATTGCTTCATGTGTGCTTCTGCGTTGTTGAACAAACTGTCACAGGTATGGTGGCATACATCTTTCATACGAGCCACATAGGAAGCTGAGGCAGGAAGACTATAAACTGAGGGCAGCCTGGCCTACAGAGCAAGACCCCCATCTATAAAAAATAATAATAAACACAGTACAGGCTTTCACGTTAGTAATTTAATTGTACACTTCAAGAAACTATAGGAAAAGGAAAACTGCAAACTTTTTAAATATTGATATAAAAATCTACAAAATATTAGCAGTGAAAGCAGCAACATTGTTAAAGACATTATACACCACAACCAAGTGGGTTGTTCAAAGGAGTACAGAAGTTATGTAACAAATACAAATTGGTCAGTATAATTCACCACAGTACTAGAATGAAGAAGGAAACCATACGATTGTCTCGGTTGGTATAGAAAGAATAATCTAGCAAAAATTGAGACTTTATGAAAACATTTAACAAGCTAGGAATAGAAGGGAACTTCCTCAACTTGGAAAAGATCATTTACGAAAAATCTGTAACTAGTATCATACTCAGCGAAAACAGTGTGATAAACTTTCAGAGGGTTAAGAGCAAGACTGTTTTCACTGCCTAAGTTCAAAATTGTATTGGAATTTCTAGCCAAAGCACTTAGGCAACAAAAAGAAAGAAATGGCATCCAATTTGTAAAACAACGTAAAACTATTCTATTTGCACATAAGATCTTACATATAGAAATTTCTAAGGAGTTTACAGCAAAACAATGCTGATAAACATAGGATATAAGATCACACAAAATTATTTTTATACATTAATAATAGAGACTAAAATGCTTAGGAATAAATTAAAATGAGGTATAAATTTAAACATGCTATAACACTGAAAATTACAAAGCATTATGAAAAGAAATTAAGTGGTAGTACATTCAGTGTTAATAGATCAAGAGATTTCCTATTGTTAAAATGGCAGTAGTCTCCAAAGCAATTTACATACTCAGTGTATTCCTATCAAAATTCCAGTGGCTTTTTTTTTTTTTTTTGACAAATAGAAACACAGATGCTCAAGTTTCAAGAGATCCCACATAGCAAAAATAGTATTGAGGAAAAAAGACAGTATTGGAATGCTCACCTTTGTAATTTCAAACTTAACTAAAAAAACAGTCATCAAAATTGGTGGTACTGGCCCTGGGTAGACATACAGCCCAATCAGATAGAATTAAGAATCCATAGGTAATTCCAGATATCTGTAGTTAAAGCCTGCCAGTGCCTCTAAACAGGCACCAAGTATTCTCTCTAACAAGTGGTCTTGGCACAGCAACGTACTCACAGCAGGGGAGTGAAGAAGGGGACCAGACCCCTTCTTCACACCACACCCCAAACTCAAACCAGAGTTTTTCAGAATCTTAACCGTAAGATGGAACTATAAAACTCTTGGAAGGAAATTAGGGTTATATTTTCATGGACTTAGATTTGACAGTGGATTCTTACATATAACATCAACGAATGAAAAAAGAAATTGGTATTTATCAAAATTGAAAACTGTTATGCATTAAAAAGGACATTATTAAGAAAGTTAAAAAAATACAGACATGAAAGAAAATAATTGCAAATCATTTATCTAATAGTGGTCTAGCATTCACAGCCTACAAAAAACTTACCAGACACAGTGGTACATGCTATAATCCCAAATATTTGGAAAGCTGAAGCATAAGGGTCACAAGTTCAGGGTTGGGGATTTAGCTCCACAGCATAAGCACTCGCCTGGCAAGCGCAAGATCGTGAGTACCTGGTACCACAAAAAAATAAAAAAGTCATAGAAGGGTCACAAGTTCATAAGTCTGAGCAGCTTACCGAGTATCAGAAAGCGGTAGAACACTTGCATAGCATTGTTGGGGCTCTAGGTTTAACTCCCAGCACCTACCTTCCCCAGTTAAAATCTTAAAATTCAACCACCAAAAGACAACCCAATTTTTTAAATGGGCAAAAAACCTGAAAGATATTTGTATGGCCATCAAGCCTATGAAAAAATACTCAGTAATGTTAGTCATTAGGGTAATGCTGTTTTAGCTGTATTTCTGGGAGTTTTGGCTCATGCTTTTACTCCCAGCCCTTGAGAAACTGAGACAGGAGGATGGCAAGTTCAAAGGCCAGCCTGGGCTGTCAAGAAAATTAATAGTGAGACCCTGTCTCAGAAACAAACAAAAAGAATGTCTATATTGAGAAAGGAAGCAAACAAAATAGTAAATGTGAGCAAAGATTCAGAGAAAATAGAATCCTGTACATTGCTGGGAAGAATGCAAAATGTTTTGGCCATGGTGGGAAACTAGACACAAGGCCCAGCCGTTCTACTTGCTATGTACCTAGAAGCTTTAAAAACAGGCATTCAGATTCATGCGGCCCCTGAACGTGGCTGTTTCAGTCACAGTAATGCTGGAAGCATCTAACCTGCCTGTTGCCCTATAAGGAATAAAGTACTAACGCCTACTCTACAGTCCATGAGGTTCACATACGTTATGTTGGGTGAATGAAGGCCAAGGCAAAAGGTTACACATCGTGTGACTATGTGGAATATAACAGAGTGAGTAAATTTGTAAATGCAGCAGCTGATGGTTGCCATAGGGTGTGCAGGGCAAAGTGAGAGTGACTGAAAGATTTGCTGTTTCCTTTTGTGGTGATGAAGGCATTTCAAAATTAGCCATGATGATGGTACAGCGTTCCGAGTGAGTTCAGTCTCACCGATCAAAGGCTTTTAAATAGTTTTATAGAGATCCCACCTTAGTATTATTTAATGATGAATGAGGCAGGGCTAGGATGGTACGGCTGCTGTTCCAGAATTCTGCTAGTTCTTTCTGACTAGGGCTGCAGTTTGTTTCTGAGCATCTTCATGGTGTACAGTGTTTGAAAGGACAGCTCACTGGGAGTCTGGTGACAACAGTAAGGATATTGCCTGCTCTGCAGGAGGATGGTGCTTGCACTGAGGAACCTCATCTCTCTTGCTTGAGAGTATATTCCAGTGTATTCAGCATTCTCTCCCTTTGAGACTGCCTTTCTCTCTCCCGCCTCTAGAGTCCATGGAACCCCTTCTCATCTCACACACCAGAAACCTTCCAGTCCGGATAGTGTTTGGCAGTCTGTCACTGCAGCATACCCAGGTTCTCATCTCAGCCTTAGCAGTGTGATGGGTTTCTTGTAATCACATTTTTTGGATTCCTACACATCAGAAAGGCTAGCCAGTACCTTAATTAACAGGCTGAGAATCTGCAAAAGTTATGGATGATTACTGTAGACTAAGCAGAACAAGGTGGATTTCATCAGAGAGAACTGTTAAGTCTGTTAGTACAGTGGGGAGGGACAGGATGGCAGCATGTGTGGCCAAGTATGGAGCCATGAAGTGCCATCATTCTTAGCCTCTCAGCACCAGCTAATGAACAGGTTGTTTGAATGTGGTGTTGAAAACCACTCTGTGTTGATCCAACCACAGTGAGGCACTGTCTGCCATTCCACTTTACAAGAGGTTTTGACAAATGAAAAGTCCAAAGGATAGTGTCAGATGAGGAACAAGACACTTAAACCTATGTCATGGCACATATATGAAGAGAACAGGAGTGGCTAGTCTCGGAAACATGGGCAATCTTGACACCCTGAAAGCCATCTGAAAGGAAAGGGAAAATGGAAACTCAGACCCACTGCCTGTGTAATCATGAAGGCATTCAACTAAAGTCTGGGTGATCACTTTTCAAAGGTCTTCTTAATGATTAAAGAGTGAGATCACATAGTAAATATGGTGTATTTCAACGCTAAGATTGATAGATCTACATAATTACTAAAATGCAAGCAGGGGTGGGTGAGAAAAAGAAGAAAAGATTGGCTGAAACCAGTCTGACATAATTCAGAAAGTAGTGGGTGCTTCCTAAATTCAAGACATTACTGAAGATGCCATAAATAGTTTAGAAGTGATGGGATTTTCAGGTTTGGGTCCATGCCCGCAGAAAGATGACTCGCTTCCTTGGCCTTGTCTTATAGTCTGCTCTTCTGAGACAAGATCTGGGACTTGGGAGCCCAGCCCAGCTGTCCTCTTCAGGAAAGCCAGGAACGCCGTACTACTCATTCTCCACCACAGGTTCCAGGAGAAGGCCGCTGCATGACTCTGCCGCGCTTGGTGAGTGCTTACCCAGCGGAATGTGCCCCACCCCTCCTGCCTCCTGCCTGCCTTCCTTTTTTTCTGAGTTAGTCTAGACTTCTGGCTATGCTTTTAATTAGCAAAAAATTTTAGTTTCTCATTTACCATTGATTTCAGGACTTACCTGCAATGAGTAATACAAGCTTGATCATTCCTAATCTAAAAATATGAAAAATGCTTCAAAATTCAGAAAGTTTTAGTGTAGACATTATACCCCAAAATTCAACATCTGACCTCATGTAATGGATTGTAGTGAAGACACGGATGCACTAATAATTCTGTATCAAATTCCTTTCAGGCTGTGTGTAAGGTGTATATGAAGTGTAAATGAGTTTAGTGATTAGATTTGGGTTCTATTTCCAAGATCCCACACTATATCTATGCAGATATTCCAGAACCTGGAAAAAAAAATCTATAATCCCAGACACTTCGGGTCACAAGCATTTTAGATAAGGGATTCAAACTATATCTATTAATAGATACATAAACAGTGAAATATTAAAATTCTTAACTTCACAAATACACATTAAATACCACCACCACCACTGTGGTTGAACTCAGGGACACTCTACCACTGAGCTACATTCCCAGCTCGTTTCATTTTTTAATTTCAAGACAGGATCTCACTGAGTTGTCCAGGCTAGCCTCAAACGTGAAGTTCTCCTGCCTCAGTCTTCTGTGTAGCTAGGATTACAGGGTGTTGTACCTCCACAATGGCAGTGTTTTTTACTAGAGGTTTATCTGTAAGTAATTTTGGATGATAATTTGTTTTCTAAGCCATAATTTTAACAAGTTTCAAACAACCAATTTAATACTTTATTTAGGGTTCCATATGAGGGACTAAATAACAAACTGAGAACCAATTTTTCCTCTTAAAATTTCATGTCTCAATTTTTTTTTCATGTCTCAATATTAACACCTTGGTTTTGACAAAAATTGAAATAAAACTGAACATATTACAGAATGGTTTTGTATACATTTTCATTTCAGTGATAAAAGAGCACTGTTAATTCAGTGGATACAATCCTACAGTTAACAGAAAAGCTGATGATGCAGGGAAGGACATCCTCATATAATGAGTATGTGGCTTAGCTGATTTTGTCATACTTGGGAGGCTGAGGTAGGAGGGCCTTGAGAGAGAGGCCCACCTGAGCTATATAACAAGTCCAAGTGCAGCCTAGATTACACTGTGAAACTTTGTCTCAAAATTTTTTTTAAAAATTTTTTTATTTTACTCAAAACTGCAATGTTTCCTATATATCAAATGCTCCTGTCCCTCACTTTTTTTTTTAAATTGAGGTAAAATCAAAGTAACATAAACAGTCGCACAAAGGTAGAGAGCTCAGTGGCAGTGATTCGCAGCACTGCACAACCATCATCTCAGCCAGCTCCATGACCTTACCTCAGAAGGAAACCTATATAAGGGAGGCACCATATTCCCTCCTGCCCAGACCTTTTCAAGGTTCTTTCTTACTTGTCTATACATAGCCTAACTAAACCACTGTGTTTTGCATTGCTGTTTATAACAGGCCTCAGGTATTCTCTGATGCCTTATCCAGGCTGTGTTTAAATGTCAGAAGTGTCGATTTTTCTCAAACATTCTTTATATAAGAAAATTAAGGTCATAGAGCATACTTATATTTAAGGTAGGCTTGGTTCTAAAAGAAGTATAATCATCCTAAAGAAAGTATGTCATAGTTACTCATTACACAAATATTTGTTGACTACTGATTGATTTTGGTATAGCATTTCTAGTCTTCAGTTGTAGATATACTTTGAGGTATGTACAAAAGGGCACCATGATAGATTGTCACATTCACCATAGAGAGCCCCTCTCAGTATTATGGATGATTTAATGTGTGTACTGTTAGAATCAGTCCTGATAATTTAGACCAGTATACTTCTTGTTATTAAAAAAATTATAGCTGTAAAGTACATTTCTTCATCTCTCTAGTTTCCTACCTATAAGTGAGGCTAGGAACATTCCATTTGAGTCTAACTATGTCAGTGTTACTCCAGAAAAATAGGATAGGATACTAAGAAAGCACATACTATGACAGAAAGCACAGTGTACTATTATTAAAAGTTCATAGGGAAAAGATTAAATTTTGAAATAATAGGAAAGTGAGGAACGTTTCATAGAATCCAGATTTAAAATTCTGTTTTTCTGTAAATTAAAGCTTACGTGTCTTCATCTGGATTATGACATAAGTACTATTGATTGTCTCCTCCCTTCTAGGGATGGTGCTATCTATACATCTTTACAAAAAGTGTGTGAGGTTATCTTGTTAACTTCATGTTACAAGTGAGGAGTTAAGACCCAGAAAAGCTAAGTAATTTAGCCAAGGGTGAGTACACAATGTGGTAGTTCTCCTGGTGCCCAAGGAATCCCACCCCTCTCTGATGAATACCGTTTAAGGGATTATTATTAGACTGCCCGTCATCATTTCTCAGACTTAGCTATTCTTCTTGACATTATAGTTATTGATAAAAATTTCAGTTGAGAAGAACTTTACAGATCGACACCAACTTCAGCATCTCAAACAATTTAGATGTTTTAAGAAATCAGTATTCTTGAAGGACAGTTTCTAATTTATAATCATTTTGCTCTACTTTTACTATAACCCTAATAATAATGGCTAAGATTTATCAAGTGAGCTGCTCTGTTAGACACTGTCTTGAGCACCTTTTATAAATTATCCCAGGCTAGGATACACGTGGAAGAGGTGGTGTGAATTCCCATGTGGTTTGGAGAGCACTGAGCTCAGAGCTCACATAACCTGCCTAGGCCCACACTGCTGCGTGAGGAGGTGAAGCTTGAATCCTGTCTGTGTACTCTCCTAACCACAATGTGTAGCCTGAATTTTACAAATATAGAGTATGCCAGATGTTCACCCTTGGCATGTCTGTTTTAGGGAAATATGGGCTGCTGCTAAGGAATACTGTTTCCTCTTCTATGGTATAAAATTCTCCCACATGCTACTTTTAAAGTTGCTTTTTAAGGGCTGGGGATTTAGCTCAGTGGCGCAAGTGTGAGGTGGTGAGTTTGATCCCCAGTACCAAAAAATAAATTTGCCTTTTAAGCTTTTAGCCTCCAGGGATATCCACTGTAGAGAATTCCCAGCTCAAATTTCAATGGATTTCATTCTTAGACTGCATGCTTTATTGTGTAGTATCAGTTATGGCCCACAGAAATACTGTGCTTGTTTAATCCTTGTTTTCAAAAATACTGAACTTTATAGCAACTTGCTCTTACGACCTCTCTTCCCTAGTAATGAACCTGTCTTGACGTTGATTTATGATTTCTGTAAAATTGGAAAGTTCCCCATCACTTTCTTTTATAATAAATAAGATGTATAAGTTCTAAATTTCACAGGTGAGTAAAATTAAAATATCATATGAGGCTGCCTATACATATGAAAGTATTCATTTTTCACTTACACTGATAAATCATGTCTTAGAAATATACTTTCTGTAATTATTGCCTGGAGATAAACACAAACATTTGAGTATAAATTGTGACAGAGGTACTGACCCATTACTAAATACCCATTACTGAAGTGTGTGTTCTTACTCAATACTGGATGTCATTGTGTGTACCAGTTCATGTAGCAGTTCATGTACCAGTGACTGACATTATTAATAACCTTAATTTTTCATTCATTAAATTTTACTTTACATATTTAACAAGTTATAGTTTCAGCCTTTTAGTTTTTAAAGTATGCTTTTAGACCTAATTCTCAGTGTGATGCACTCATTTCATATCTCTGTTGTCCATGACCTGTTGCACCAAGTCCCCTCTCAAATGGAGCTTAGATAAATAACGTAAAGTGCCTAGTATTGCGCCTGGCACGTCACAGAGTTTTAAGAAATTTAAATTCCCTTGCTAGTGACTGTTTGCTGTCTTGCTTTACTTGCTGTTTTCTTCCTAAACTTTTGAGGGGTGTGTTCCAGACTGTGTCACTATTAAGAAGAACCTGTTCTGCGGTGGAACCACCTAAAAAAACCTGAGACTTCCTCTTTTCTTCTGGTGACTCTACAGCACTAGAAAAAAGAAAAGCACCAAGGGAAAAACTACTTTGTATTTGTCAGAGTCTGATTTCTTTCTGATGTAATAACATATTAATCAAGTGTATTATTTTCCATGTGCAGATCCTCTGCAAGCAAAGAAAGTGAGAAAGGTGCCTCCTGGTCTGCCTTCTTCTGTAAGTACCCAATTTTTTTTTAACTTGATGTTGAATAATGTTATTTTAAATAAATATTCTGTATTTTCTTGCTACAAGCATACATAGTGACATTGGACATACTTTACACAGTAACTTTTTAATGCTTAACAAAATTATTGATTGAGATAAATCCACATTTAATGTTGGGCTTCTGGATTTCCCTGCAATGATTAGTAGCTTACTCATATGCTCTTATTCCATGTTCCTGTCATTTGAATTCCCCTCTTGGGAAGAAGACTAGGCCAGTAGCTGTCAAAGAAGATCTCCTTTACAGGTCTTTTGATGTTTAATTAGTCATTATGTTACTGAACAGGAGGACAGACAGAGATTAATAGCTGAGAATCTTAGAAATTTACATTTGTAATAATCCCAATGGAGCTAAAGACATTAAGATTCGGAGGACATGTTCAGCCCAGCTTGCCTCAGTAGGACTAAGGTTATTAATATGCATAAATCACCAAATCAGATGTTCATTGGGAAGCCCTTGTGGATTTTAAAGCCTTCATTAAGCCTTTCCTAACTGCAGCCTAGCATTGAAAAAGCTTTCAAGCCACTAGTTTGTTTATCACCCTTTGCTCAAAAATGTATGCTTTGAGATAAAGAACTTTGATAAAGGAGGTTGGAAAGATTTGATAGAATAATCATCAATGGCTGTGATAATCTAATATTATAGGGGAGTCTGAACTATTAAATATACTTTTAAAGGAGTGAAATTATTTGTAATAAGCCTGTATCATAAATCCACCTCTAATTTTAAAAATCTCGGTACAGAAAAAGAAGGCCCTCCCTCCTGCACTGCTCAGAACAAGGCTGTTGGAGTGAGGCCCTGGTGTGTTGTAAGGCACATCTCTTTGTTGTGTAAATGGTATTGGGCTTTTATTTGGCCATACTTAACTCCTGGGCGCAGGTGGTGCTGAGTGAGTCACAGCTTGTTGAAGTATAGACTGAATAGAATATCCGGTTTGGCAAGTAGGCATCTAGAAGTTGGAACATGGGTCTGAACTTTTTATATTTTCTTAAGGCTAAAGTAGAGATACCATCGTTTTGGTTGTTTGCCTTCTTCTTTTCCTATATTCTTCCCCAGCCTTCTCTTCCGTGTGATACATGAAAAGTCAAATTTGAAATCCTCTTTAAAACTCAGTTCCAGATGGAGCTGAGTTTTGTGCAGCCTAGGGCACCTGTGCTCTGAACCTGCAGCCTACCTGGAAGGTTGGATCGCAGCTGCAAGCATTCTTAAAAGCTTTTGCTTACATAAGCACTTGGGCCCACTAGAGGCTGAATAGCTGCTTGATAAACAAAATGAACACAATGCCTCAAATCATTATTCCCAAAGACAGGAATTTTTTTCAGCAGCAGCTAAAAATAGTTGGGCAATTTACATTTTAACATTTGTATGCTATGCAAGGGTAGGTGGTTCAACAACCTAACAGATGATTTCTCTTAGACTAACAAATCATATTAAAACTGGCAGAACTGCTAAACCATTAACAATGCAATTTTCTTATCGTTTATTACTATAATTCTATGGAAGTAATGAAAGTTAACTTACATATTAATATTTATAGAACGGCATAGCTTAAAAAAGATTAGTAAATGAGAAATATATCTCATTTCTTCTTAACTTGATGTTAGTTTTAAAAAGCAATACTCAGTGTTTCACAGTTTCTGTGTTTTTAGGGCAAAAAAATAAAATATACAAAGCAACCTAGAAAGAGTTTCTGCACGTCAAAAGAGATTTCCAGCAGAGTGAAAACAAAACCCACAAATTGAGAAAAAATCTTAATGGACAGTCCCTCACACAAAGGACTTCTGTCTAGAACTTACAAAGAATTAAAAACAATCAGACCCTCGAAATTCAAAGACCCAATCCAAAAATGGGCATCTGAAATGCATACACAGTTCTCAGATGAAGAAATACGAATGGCAAATAAATACATGAAAAAATGTTCATCATCATTAGTCATAAGAGAAATGCAAATTAAAACCACACTGAGACTCCAACTCACTCCAGAAAGATTGGCCAAGATAGAAAAAACTACCAACAACAAGTGTTGGAGAGGCTGTGGGGAAAAAGGAACTCTTCTGCACTGTTGGTGGGAGTGTAGACTGGTGCAACCACTGTGGAGGTCAGTCTGGAGATTCCTCAAAAAGCTGAGTCTGGAGATCCCATTTGACCCAGCTATTCCGCTTCTAGGCATATTCTCAGACAATCTGAAAACATCATACCACAGTGATATATGTGCACCCATGTTTATAGCAGCACAATTTGTAATAGCCAGATCTTGGAAACAACCTGAGGAATGGATAAAATCTCAGGCCCATCAACTAAAGAATGAATAAAAAAGTTGTGGTATTTCTATACAATGGAGTACTACTCAGCTATAAAGAATGATCACATTGAGATATTTATAAATAAATGGACATGACCTGAGACCATACTCATAAGCGAAATAAACCAAACTCACATGTGTAAATACCGTATAGTCTCCCTAGTATGAGAGTTGGTAAGAGTATATAAGATTTTATGGTAATCATGAATCCCCATCTCATAGCTTTGAAGCCTTTCTATGTTTTCATTCATCAGTTGGAATGGTTTTATTCTGTTTTGTTTGACTATATCATGCATGATTGAATGAACAGCTGTTTTGAAGAGAACAAAACATTATGACAGCTATTGCTGATTTAATATCGTCCTTCTTAGAAGTCCTACCAAGCTTCTATTCTTCTATTTCCATTGGTTCTATCTATCACATTGTGTCTTAATGGGATTTGAATATGTGTGAAAGTATAAACAAAATTTTTTATTGAAAATGAGATATTATAGTACCCATTGATCATTCTCTGTTACTCGGTTCAGAATGCCCTGTAATTCTTTCACTCTTTGAATGGTTTTATACTTTTTTGTTATGTTTGATATTATTGTATTTGAAACTATGCTCAACTATAACAGAGAAAGAAATATTGTGATAGCTATTGTCAATGTTCGGTTGTCTTAATGTTAAGTATTGTGCTGCCTGTGTTGTCGGGTTGCGATCTGATCTGTACTGACCTCTTTTGTCTTATTCTCTTTAAAATAAAATGAAAAAAAAAAAAAGAGCCAGTGAATTCTTAGGAAACTTCGAGAACCTTTAGGAAATTTCATAAACTACTTGTACTTATATACTGTTATTTTCTAGCATCCTCAGTACTCACTGAATGTTAGCTGAGGGTATAACTGTGTGTTTAACAAAATATATTTTAGATTAAATGCTAGGTTGACACTGAGGGGATTTTTTTTTATTTGAAAGAGAAAAAAATTCAAAACATGACAACTGGGAGTGGCAATGGTATATACATTGCACATTGTTATCTTAAAATCAGTTACAGTACGAAACATCTATATTTAATCCTCTGAATCATACTAACACAAACCTTTTCTCCTCAAGAGCTCAGAGAACTCAGTAGTATAACTATCTTAACTATCTTTTATATAGTTTCTTTCAGCTTCTCACACTATATGAGACTATACAGTATTTACACGTGAGTCTGATTTATTTCAGTAATGAATATGGTTTTAAGTTGCATCCATTTACCTATAGAAGTCTTAAGTTTATCCTTTTTAATGGCTGAGTAGTACTCCATTGTATAAAAATACCACATCTTTTTTATCCATTCCTCAGTTGATAAGTTTTTAGGTAGTTTCCAGGATCTAGCTATTAAATGATGCTGAAGATTTTAAAGGAAAATTTTAAAAATTTAAGAACATATAATTTGATAAATAATAAAACTCCTGACAACCCTTGTGGTTAGACTCTTCTCCTACATCTAAAGCAAGTAAGGATTTACTACTATAAAAACTATAGGTAAGGTTACTCAGCATACAGAGCATTGATAAACCTTCTCTTCTCTACAGGGCGACGGAAAGGTAACTTTGATTTGTGGGTGAATGTGCAGGGATGGTGTTTTGAACATTGTTAAAACAGCACAATAAGATTAAGGGGATGGTCTCCCAAATCAACCCAGTTCTACTCAGACTCTGTATGGCCCTTCACTGCTGAGTTATCCAATAGGAAATTTGTAGTGTGAAATCTGAAGTTCCTTTTAGGGCTAAAATGCTATGTATTTATGGCTTGAAAACTGGCCATGCTGTCTTTGTTTTTGGTACCGGGGACTGAACTCATGACTTGTGCTTGCCAAGCAGGCACTTAGGCCACTGAACTAAATCCCTGGCCCGATGGTAAGTTTTATGTGGTCTCAGCTTCTTTTTATTTTATAACCTTGGAGAAGTTTCTCTGATTGTCTGAACTTGAAGGGTTTTGTTGTTGTTGCTTACTTGTGTTTGCAGTGTTGGGGATCCCAAAAAGGGCCTGCCTTGCACACACAAGTGCACTGCCATCAAGCTGCATCCCCATCCCGCATCTAGGTTTCTCTACATAAGAGGTAATGTGATGCCTCTCATAAATGTGACGGTGAGAGTACTATGTACTGGATATTGGCCTGATGAATCAGATACACTTAGTAAATGTTCATTCTTTCGTTTTTCTAGTTTCTGCCACTATAGCCTGAAATTTAAAAAAATAAAAATACCATCCTTACCATATTTTTTTGAAAAACAGGAAAAAGCTAGGGATTGAGCTAAGCGGCATAAGTGCCTGGTTGGCAAGTGCAAGGTCATGAGTTAGATCCCAGGTACAAAAAAAAAAGAAAGAAAGAAAAGCAGGAAAAGTTTAGGAATAAAAGAAAGGGTAAATACAGTGAAAGAAAAAATGTTACCGTATATGTAAAGTATGTACACACTTGTTACATAGTGAGTACCCAAAAAATTGTAGCTGACATTGTTCAGAAACCATTCATTCACAGGAAAGGAACCTGCAAAGAAAAGAGAAACTTGTTGAATCACATTCTGCTGACTAGAATGTATACTGATTAGTTTTGCTTTGTGAACCCTTGGGAGTGTATTTTTCACCTTTATTTATGGCTCTAAAGCATTCTCAGTTGAAGAGAAGTTTTTTTGTTTTTTATGTCTTGACTTGGTTTTTGTATTTCACAACATGTATAATTTCTTTATGTCCTGCAGAAGATGCAGGCTCAAATATAAGAAGCAAGATTTTAATCACATGAAGTCTATTACAGAAAGTAAACACTTAAATTTCAAAATGCCTTTGTAGCCCCAGTACCTAAAGTTGTATTCTTGTTCTATAGCATTTGAAGACATCTTTGCAACATGCAGTCCTACTATGTATCAAAATGGCTTGTCTTCATTGTTTTGAGTATTAACTGGTTTGCAGTCCCATGCATAGGCTGATGATACATTTTTTGTTTTTTAATTCTCATCCAGTCACTGTTCTCTGTTTTAAAGTGTGTTTATATCTTCCCACAGAGGCTGTTATTATAATTTCTTGGTTAAATTCTCCATATGATTCTTTTCTACTCTAACCACCTCCTCCATCAAGAAACTTCATTGTTTCTGAGATAAAGCAGATCAACTTAAACTTTTCTTGTATTGAGGCGGTCAGGTACAGAATTCTGTGGCATTAGAATTAAAAATTCTAGTTAGAAATTCATGCTTTCTGATTTGTTTTGTTATTTTGGTACCGAGGACTGAACTCACAACCTTGCGCTTGCCAGGTAGGCACTGTGCTGCTGGGCTATATTCCCAATTATGCTTTCTCTTCTCAAAAACATTTTATGTGATTTATTTTTGATGGATATGGCACTTTTTTCTTTTCTTGGCATGTACATGCTGCCAAAGCAGTACCCTCAGTCAGCTTTTTTAAATTAATTATTTGTTTTTATTTTAAAGGGAATAAAACCAAACAAAATAAAGCAGAATAAAGCCAATCAAAACTGAACAATGAAAGCAGTACAGGACTTCAAATCAAGATAATAGGAAATTAGCAATGGCTACCGTAATGGCTCTTGTTTTATTCAAAATAGCTGCCCATACCATCGAACAAAATAAAAACAAAACAGAATGAAAGCAATAAAAACAAAACAATGAAAGCATTACAGGACTTCAAACCCACTAGTAGGAAATCAACAAATGACTTACCATAATATATCTTGTTATCTTCAAAATAGCTGCCCATGTCATCAGACATAATAAAATCAAACAAAACAAGACAGAATAAAAGCAAACCTGACAAAACAATGAAAACAATACAGAAATTCAAAACAAGATAATAGAAAATTAACAGTGGTTACAGCCTTCCCTTTCTAGACATTTCCTCCCATATCACTTAGACAATATCTATTGTACATTTTGTATCTAACTCCTTCAGTTTTTTTTGCGATGGAGACAACGCAATGTTTACCCTTATGAGTCGGAACCATTTCACCCATGAACTTGATCTCAAGTTGTATCAATTCACCTCCAACAGCCTAGAGATTATCCTTCTTTATAGCCCAGTAACTTTCCATTCTATAAAAATACTGTCTCTTTCTTACCCATTCCATAGTTGATGAGCAAGCTACCCCTGCTTTTTTCTGGTTCCCTGTCACATGAAACAGTGTTTTCTGTCCTTTGACTTTTCAGTCTGTGAATTTCCTTTTGAGTTAAATGTGTTTCTTGTATATAGCATATTGATGGATCTTGTTTCTTGCTCTATTCTCACTCTGTTTATTTTTCTTGGTAAATTGAGGCCATCTGCATTAATGGTTATAACCAGCATGCATTGTCTTTGTCATATTATCCTCCTACTGTTGGCCCCTGACTTTTCACCTCCATTTAGTTGCCTGCCCTGTTTGGCTGTCGCCCCCTGCTGCTGTTTCTGGGACCATGGTCATCTTTATCTCTCTGTAGAATAACCTTCGTTGCTCATATGTACAGTTGATTTGATGGTCATGAATTCCTTCAGCTGTTCTTTATCATGGAAGTATCTTATTTTTCCATCAGTTTTGAAAGATAGTTTTTAGGGTACATCAATCTGGGTTGGCAATTTTTTCTTTCAAGATTTGAAATACTTCACTCCAAGCTCTTCTTGACTTGATGATTCGTGTTGAGAAGTCTGCCATGATTCTGATGGATTTTCCTTTATAGTTGATCTATTTCTTTTTTCTAACAGATTGTAATATTCTGTTCTTGTGCTCAATTTCTGAGATCTTGATTATTGTATGTCTGAGTATAGATTTATTTTGGTTATTGCTAAATGGAGTTCTGTATGCCCTGCTTATCTGTATGCCCTGCTTATCTGTATGCCAGGTCCTTTTCCCATGTTTGGGAGATTTTCTGCTATTACTTCTATAAAGATACAGATAATTTAATTTGTTTTGATCCCTGCTTTTTCACTGACACCTATCACTATTACATTATTTTTCTTTGTGTCATCTTGCATCCGTTGAATTGTTATTTCCTGGTCCTTGTTATTTTTTTTTTTTATTGATAGAGTTGGTTTATTATAGGAATGTAGAAATGAATTTTTTCATAGACATTAAAACTTTAGTCATAGAAAAAAGGTCAGTGTCTTCTAAAACACTTCTAAAACACTTTAAAGGCTTCTATAATAGCCTTTAAAATTATCTTTTCTACTGCACAGAAATCATTTGCATTGCTGTTGAGTAGGTCTATTTGCATTTGCTCTCCCTATAATTGGCAGTACCCAGTTTGAGTACTGTCAAACTTGGTAGTCAAAGGTACACTCATAGAAAATCACATAACATCGTAAGGTAGTTAATGAAAGAACACTCACTTTTTGTTTTAGGTAATTTTTTTATGACTTCGATAATGTAAGACAAGATTGTAAATATAATAAAGAAAATGGTGAAGAAAATGTGAAGTTCTTCCTAAATTACGCATATGATCTTTGTACATCATTAATAATTAACTATATTCGCTTATGATTTTACTTATTGTTGCCTTGAAGCTTTTTGTTTTGTTTTTCTTTTTTTTAATTTTTTTTTTAATTTTAAAGAGAATAAAACAAAAGAGGGCAGAACAGAGCAGATCAGAACAGGACAACATAGGCAACACAGTACTTTACATTAAGACAATTGGACATTAACAGTAGCTATCATAATATCTCTTTCTCTGCTATAGTTGAGCATAGTTTCAAATACAATAATATCAAACATAACAAAATAGTATAAAACTCTTTTCAAAGAGTGAAAGAATTACAGGGCATTGAACCGAATAACAGAGAATGATCAATGGGTACTATAATATCTCATTTTCGATAAAGAAATTTTGTTTATACTATCACACATATTCAAATCCCAATAAGACACAATGTGATAGATAGAACCAATGGAAATAGAATAGAAGCTTGGTAGGACTTATAAGAAGGACGATATTAAATCAGCAACAGCTGTCATAATGTTTTGTTTTCTTCAAAACAGCTGTTCATACCATCACACATGATAAAGTCAAACAAAACACAATAAAACCATCCCAACTGATGAATGAAAACGTTGAAAGGCTCCAAAGCTATGAGATGGGGACTCATGCTTACCATGAAATCTTAAATATACTCTTACCAACTCTCATACTAGGGAGACTATATGGTATTTAAACATGTGAGTTTGGTTTATTTCGCTTATAAGTATGGTCTCAAGTTGTGTCCATTCTCAATGTGATCATTCTTTATAGCTGAGTAGTACTTCATTGTATAAAAATGCCACAACATTTTTATCCATTCCTCAGTTGATGGGCACTTAAGTTGTTTCCAAGATCTGGCTATTACAAATTGTGCTGCTATAAACATGGGTGCACATATATCGCTGTGGTATGATGTTTTCAGATCTTCTGGGAATATGCCTAGAAGTGGAATAACTGGGTCAAATGGGACTTCCAAACCCAGCTTTTTGAGGAATCTCCAGACTGACCTCCACAGTGGTTGCACCAGTCTACACTCCCACCAACAGTGCAGAAGAGTTCCTTTTTCCCCACAGCCTCTCCAGCACTTGTTGTTGGTAGTATTTTCTATCCTGGCCATTCTTTCTGGAGTGAGGTGGAATCTCAGTGTGGTTTTAATTTGCATTTCTCTCATGACTAATGATGGTGAACATTTTTTCATGTATTTATTTGAAAAATATGGAACACTTCATGAATTTGTGTGTCATCCTTGCGCAGGGACCATAGTAATCTCTGTATCGTTCCAGTTTTAGTATATGTGCTGCCGAAGCGAGCACGGTCCTTGTTATTTTTAAGAGATATTTCCTTTCACCATTGCTAGCTGCAGTTCTGTCTTCAAGGTCCGAAAGTCTTATCTTCTGTCTCTTTCAAGTGGTTTTTCCCAGTTTTGATAGAGTTTTTAATTTCCTGGATATCTCTTTGAATTTGTTTCATGCATTGTAATTCCTTCCTGTATTCATCCAAGGTTTCCATCATTTTCCTATGCTCCTTCTTATCTATGTCTTCTCTAGATATGCTTAGCAATTTTTCATTATGTTTGTGGTTTCTTCTGTTACCTGAGATATTATGTGTGAACTTACTTTTATAGCCTCATGAAGTTGTTTATTTACTTCAGTTGCTATCCTTTCAGAGATTTCTTGGTGTGTGTGACTTCCATTTTTTTTCATGTCTGTATCTCCCAGGCTTGTTCTGTGTGGGCTGGAGGTCTGAGACTGCCTTTTGCTCCTTTGTCTTGACATTCCCTGGGTTCCTCCACACAAGGCAGTTGTGGGATCCCAGGCACCTCCCATGTTAGCTGTACCTCCCCAGTGTAGCAGAAGGGGTCAGGCACCTGGGTGTCTCCAAACCCAGGTTTCTGAGGAGGCAATGGGGCATAAGGAAGGCTTCTCAGGACCTGTGCTACTACTACACCGAGGCTTACCCGATGGCCGTGAGTGTGTGCTGTTGGGGCTCTTCTCTCACCTGTGTAGCTTCACCAGGACTCCCCCAGTGGCGGCAGACACACAAGGGTGTGTTTATCTTTTCTCCTGGCCTGCACTGACTGCCTGGAGGAAGCAAGTCTCCCATTGTGGCCTGCAGGTGCATGGGGCCTATCTGGAACCCGCTTGCGCAGGTTACGTGAGAGAAGCAAGTGCAGATGCTCAGGGGCTCATCTGAGTTGTTGTTTTTTTTTTTTAATGTAAATTATGATTCAGTATTGAATTTGAAAATTTAAGAACATCTCTCGAAATAATTGGAAAGATTCTAAGTTGTCCCCAGACTACAAAGATGACAGTGATAATCTAGCACATATGTAATTGAAGTAAAAACATTAAATAGAAAATGGCAGAAAATAAGATTTTTTAAAATTGCTAGCTATCTGAACTATTAAGAACAATGTGCTGGTATAGTGGCAGACACCAGTAGTTCCAGCACTCAGGAGACTTGAGGCAGGAAGAATGCCCTGAGTTCAAGGCCAGTCTGGACTACATAGTAAGACCCTGTCTCAACAACCAAAAAAAAAAGAAAACCAGGATTAGAACTGTGAAGAAACAAATACCTCCAAATAGCAAGATGAGCAGCAAGTATAAGAGCTCTCAAGGGGAGTAGTATCCTGTGGTGGAAGTCACTAGGAAGCCAAAGTAACAGTTACCAAAGGCCTGGAAGAGAACTCACAGTTTTGAGATAAATAGTACTGAAAGCATGATCAGCTTTAGCTGAACTCATGAGAGAGCCCTCCAGTTCTGAAACATGAATTGAAATAGTATTTGCTTATTAGTTCCTTGGGCCAATAAGTACAGTAGGCACATAATTGTACATACTGAAAAGCATCTTGCTTCTGACTGTTAGATAAGCTGTGTCTATCTGAGGACTACTATGATACAGTGTCCAAAATGGCTAACTCATTTTTTTGAATTTCCAGGTTAGACTAGCAGAAAAATCTTAATACATAAAGGAACAGTTATATAATCCATCCCAAACTTACTTTGGTCACTGAATGAGAGATTTCTTCATCCATTAATAAAAGGAAATAGCCACTGTTTGTGCTGACAATACCAGTGTTGATAACAGTGTCAGAGTTGTATCAGCGTGAACAAGACTTTTTTCCGTTTCTATTTTTTATTACTACATGTTTCCAGTACATAATGATTACATTCCTTATGAGGAGTTGGTACATGTCCATGACACATCACGATTATTTCTCAGCCCCTTTTGTTTCCTCTTCCCTTCTTTTATCTCTTAATCTCTTTCCTTATGAGAAGATGTTTCCCTGTTTCTTAACATCTACCCTTTATTTTTCACTTAATTTATATTTTGGATTGCTCATATAAGAGAAGCTGTGTGATATTTAAGCTTGTGTATCTGATTTATTTTTCTTAGCATTATGGCCTCACAATATATCCATTTTTCTACAAGTGACTTACCCTTTATGGCAGAGTACTGCTCCATTGTGTATAAATAGACCTTTTTTTACTTTTTATATATTTATCTTTTGGTGGACATATAGACCAGATGTAGTTACTATGAACTGTACTGCTATAAACATATGCATACATGGATATGCATGTATCACCATAATTTATTTAATGCTTTTGGGAAGATACCTTTAAACCTTAGTTAAGATATTCTGACTAGGAGAAAGGTAGAGCCTCTGTACATAAAGTGAATGGGTGCAGTGGGGTCATAATGTTACTGAGATTTAAGTATCACATTAAGTAATGAGATACTGGGCAGTTTAAGGCATTGAAAGTAGGCTCAGGAACCAGGCATGGTAGTACACTAATCTTAGCACTCTGGGAGGCTGAGACAAATATTCAAGCCCAGTCTATACCCTGTCTCTAAAAACAAAACAAAACAAAAAAGCCTAGGAATAGATATACTAGTAAATGTTTGAAACAATTGAGCTTAAGGTATTTAAATAATCAGAGTTTGATATAAACATATCTGCTGTGAACTTTTAATTTAAACTTAGGTGCATGTATGCGTAATGATCATCCTTGTCCTAGTCCAAGTTGATTGTGAAACCTAACGTAAAAGGTAGTTCCCAGCAGCTTGAGAATCATTTTCAACCCGAGTATGATTCTTTTCAATCATTGCATCATGTTTCTGATTTATAATTAATATTTAATACGAAAGCTAAGAGAATCTTCTATCCCTTGAAAATACATTTTTCGTATTAGTCTCTATAAATTAAAGTGAATTCTAGCTAGTGTTAATAAATAAGCAAATCCCTTCCCAAGTTTTCTGACTTATACTTGATTATATTTTACTTTGAAATAAAAAATTATCAGTGTCTTCCAACATCACTAAAGATACATTTGAAAATTTTTATAAATGGAAAACTAGGGCTGATGGTAGGGGATGCCCAGGGTTTGGTCCCTAGCAGTGCCCCCCCAAAAGAGGAGGAAAAAAACCCTTTGTTGTTTTGAGCAATTTGAGTGAGAGTGAGAAATTCTTTACTATTAGTTGACCTAATTTTGTAGATTTCCCCTGCATATAAAAATTCTTTCTATTACAGTCATTAGATACTGTGTACTTTCCGTGAATGAGGAATTATTTGAGGCATTAAGGTCTGTACATAAAATATGGGCCCTTTCTTCAAGATGCTTACAGACAAATATTAAATTTGTAAGTTATTTCTGAAAAGAAATAACTTTGTGTGTGTGTGTGTGTGTGTGTGTGTGTGTGTGTGTGTGTGTGTGTGTGTTTTGAATAATTATTTGTCCTTGGGCACATACTATGGTATCCAAAAAAATGCTTTTTTAAATTAATGGCATAAGAAGGACTGTGTTAGCTTCATATGGTGACACACACCTGTAATTCCAGAACCTGGGAAGCGAGATGATCACCATGAATTTAATGCTAGCCTAGACTACATATTTGAAACCCATCTCATAAAACAAAAACAAACAACAAAAAACTTATGAATCCATTGTGCTGTATATCTAGAATGAGGTGCATCATCTGTTAATGACTTTCTTTTCTAAACTAGATTTTCCATTTTCCTCCCCTATTTGTTCCAAACTTCTAAACATCAAAAATATATTAACCTTTTTTTTTTTTTTTTGTACCGGGGATCGAACTCATGACGTCGCGCTTGCCAGGCAGGCGCTTAAGCCACTGAGCTAAATCCCCGGCAACCTGCTTTCTTTGTATAAGAACAGAATTTAGCCTTTTTTCTAGAGGAAAGTTATGGTTTCATTGATAAGAAAGCATAACTATGTTAATCTTCCAATATTAAATTTCTCAGGGCTGGGAGTTTAGCTCAGCAGCCTAAGTGCCTGTTTGGCAAACGCGAGGTTGTGAGTTCGATCCCCAGCACCAAAAAAAAAAAAAAAAAAAT